>AFIY01000176.1:0-10116 GCA_000223825.2 Zymoseptoria passerinii SP63 | reverse complement strand
CCATGTTTTACTCCAATCCTCCTCGGGAAGCGTCCATTTCACTGCTCCGCCGTCCGTCGTGACATTCAGAATCTCGACGAGTTGCCGTCTCGACTCCAACCTCGATTCAAGCGTGGGTATCTCTTCAATCAATATATATATATATTATATATATATATATATATACATGAATATCACACACGACCTATACTAACAAGACGCAGAAACGAGCAATCACGATCTTCTCGCATTGACATGGCCTGCTCCTCAAACACAACGATGCCGACGTTCAGTCCGCCGTGATCGAATACGCCAACCACATTCACAACGTATACCCAGGCTCATCCATCATCTTCGAGCCGACAATCGCGAACCAACTCCACACGCAATTCGACTTCCCCATCTACACTCCCTCCGACTCCTCCAGCAATGCTCTCTACCAAGAAAAGGTCGACCTGACCACCACCCTCGGCGGCGACGGCACAATCCTCCACGCCGCCTCCCTCTTCGCCACCTCTCCCTCCGTCCCTCCCATCCTGTCCTTTAGTATGGGCACCCTAGGCTTCCTCGGCGAGTGGAAATTCGCCGAATACAAGCGCGCATTCCGGGAAGTCTTCGTCTCCGGCGCACCCCCTCCAATCCCTTCCTCCTCCTCCTCCTCCTCGCCTACAACCACCTCGACCTGGTCCAACGTCCGCGGCAAATTCATGGGCGCCTCCCGCAACTCTCGCATCCTCCTCCGCAATCGTCTCCGCATCGGCATCTTCGACACCGCCACCGGCGAACGACTCCCTCACAACCCTCCTTCATCCTCCTCCAAATCCGACATCTACGCCTTGAATGAAGTCCTCCTCCATCGCGGCGCCCTACCCCACCTCGCGCACATCACCATCCTCATCGGTTCCCCCCCTCATCAACGTCCCCTCACCACCGCCATTGCCGACGGTTTCCTCGTCTCCACCCCCACCGGCTCAACCGCCTACTCCCTCTCCTCCGGCGGCTCCATCGTACACCCTCTCGTCTCCTCCCTCCTCCTCACCCCCATCTGTCCGCGATCCCTCTCGTTCCGACCACTCGTCCTCCCCGCCAACACGCCGATAACACTACGCATCGAGTCCGGGAATCGCGGCAAAGAAATCGAAGTCTCCGTCGACGGGATCCGTCGCGGGGAAGGACTGCGGGAGGGCATGGAAGTTCGAGTCGTCGGGGAGGAGGTGAGGCAGGAGGGGAAGGAGAGAGGCGAGAAGGATTGGTTGAGGGGTGTGCCGAGTATTGTACGGAGTGGAGGGGATGGTGGGGCTGGTGGGGGTGACGATCATTGGGTGGGTGGACTGAACAGTTTGTTGAAGTTCAATTACCCGTTTGGCGAGGACGGGTGAGGAGGATGGTGAAGGATGTCGCCCTTGGAAGACGGAATCCGCCAAGGTACCGCTGGACGAGAGGGACCGGCATTCGGGACGTTTCACCTCGACTTTTTCCACTCATACCTCGAAACGTTTCACCTCGACGTCGGTGTGGCTTCTGCTCCGATCTGGAAGATACCAAGTCGAAACAAGCTGTTCCGGCCACCATCCGCTGTCCACAGCAAAGGATACCACCAACCACTGCTTTCCCAAACCAGCACCCATGTCTTCGCAGGCAGCTTTGGGACGATCACCGTGGCCACTATGTCCTTTCTACTTTCGACCATGTGGCGGAGGAGGGCACCGCGTTCGAAGGGTCGTAGTGACGCCGGTTGGAAGGTGGACGTATTTGGTGGAATGTCCGCGTGGGTTTGTCGAGCTACGGTTCCGATACCGCCTTGTTGTTGGCACGTTTGGAGACATCGGCTGCTCTGCTGCCAATATGACCCGTGGATATTTTTTACTAGATTCAAAATTCGCCATTTGTTATTGGGTTTCCCGGCCGAATGGCCGCTGCGCTTCCGCCTGAATTTCCACTCTAGCGTAGCACTGCGAACACGCTCGCAAAGGATATCTATCCATGCTCGTGATCCATTGAAGCATCGATGGACCTCACCTTCACCACAAGGCTGACTTCCGACAGAAATCAACATCGACGGTACAACGATACTATCGCTCCCATTCATACGTCTATCCAATCTATCCGGGTATCATCATCCGCTCTCACCAACCTCATCACGAGAACAGCATCCTTATCCTCCCTACCAAAAAAAACGCCCCCCCCCCTCCCTCCCACCCACCTATTCCCTCCCAATCAAGTCGACCAAACCCCCACATAATCCACCTCCATCCCCCTCCCCCCCCGGCGTCTTCCTCCCCATGGCCGCATCCGGAAACGAGCCCCCCACCGCCACGTTCAAAATCACATACCAACCCTTCCGAATCGTCGTCCTCCACGTCGCAGTTCCCAATTGCGTTGGCGTGAGAGTGCGGTGCAGAACCCGGTCGACCCAGAAGAGGATTCGTTCCGGGGACGTCGTGCGGTCGATGACGACTTCGTAGATGTGGAAGGTGCCCAAGCAGGGGGTGTTTTGGCAGGAGGTCGTGGCGCCGAGGCCGGAGGGTTCGTTGCAGGGGCCGGCGGGGTTGGTGCCCTGCGGAGATATCGTTAGGAGGTGGGAAGTCGTTGGGGTGATGGGGAGGCGAGGCGAGGCGAGGCGAGACGCAGTGCAGAGCGTTCGTCACGCCGACTTGCCCGTTGACGTTCTCCATAATGTCGATTTCGCCGACGGCGGGCCAGGATTGACGATTGGAGCGGAAGTCGCCTCCGAGGGCCCAGAAAGCGGGCCAGTAGCCTGCGCCGTTGGACGCGCTGACGGGAGGCATTTTGATTCTCGCTTCGATTCGCAGTTTCCCTCCCACGGGAGCGGCGAAGGTGTTGGATCTCGTCTCCAGTCGAGCGGATGTCCATTGTCCACTATTCGATTTTTGCGGGATGATGAGGAGACTTCCGTTTCCCGCTTGTAGGACGTTGTTGGAGCTGGTGGTGTAGGTTTGGACTTCGCCGGTGCCCCATTGGGAGGGTCCGCCGGCGTATTGGGTTCCGGTTTGGAGGATCCAGTTGGAGGAAGAGGGGGCGGAACCGGCTGCGCCGGTGAAGTCGTCGAGGAAGAGGGTCTTTTTCCATTGTGTGTTGGCGATGGAGGGGGCGGAGGCGAGGACGGAGGTGATGAGGAGGGCGAAGGTGGTGAAGGTCTTCATTTTGCGGTGGGAACGGGAGATGATGAGGTAGAGGAATGTCACCGCGAACGGGATAGGTGAATAACTGAACCTGCAAAAGACAACACGAAAGGAAAAGGAGAAACGTCCAACAAACCGCCTCGGATGCACGAGCCGGTGTATATATCGTCTGAGGGAAGGAAACCCTCACGCCATCGACGGCACCGAACCACCTCCTCCACCGACACCATTGGCAGCACGCATCCCGCACGCGCGCACGCATGCAAACCACCAACCACACGCGAAAAGTTCAGAACATCGTTTCCCCTAGAACCGCGGAAGAGAGCTCAGATAGAGGGTCTAGAGCGTTGGGGCTCAGCGCTGCCATACCGCTTTTGTATGTCGCAAGGCGCTGTGGCTTGTTGCGGTGGGCAATCAATCATTTCCTTCTGGACCGGCGAGACGTGATTCGGCGGCGGTGTGAGGAAACGCTTTGCCACGCAATCAACGCTCGGGGTGGTCGGCATGGCGGTTGTGGACAGCGTGATGCATGGTAGGGCTCTTCGGAGGTGTTTGTATTGAAGCCTTGTACTGCATGTCGTGGTATGAAGCGAGGCGATGAAAGTGCTGTTCGTTGACACTGCACCATCGCAGTTCGCTCAGGGGAACGAAGAATCGTCAAATCGTGGTTCGCATCATGCACATGCAAGCGATGATTGCCAATCCTTCCATAGCATACGGATGTCGACTCCGGACCAAATAAACCCCTTCGCTTATTTAACCACCAGCAATCAGGAGGGTGCTGATGAATGTCGCGATTGGACGAGTCTTCATGGAGAACATGTGGCCCTAGTCTATCGAATCGAAGTTCTAGACTTTTTAAACACTCGCTTCGAGATTTCCCAGAACTTCATTCGCAGATCCGCCGACTTGATGAAGTACTTGCACATCGGAGAGTCTGCATATAACGATTGGCTCGACTCAAAGCCAGATGCTTTCTTCTTGGATCGAAGGACTGACTTAGCAATACTTTAACCGACAACAACATTTGAACCCGGAGTCAATGTGCTTGCAAGGGAGATAACTCCGAACAAGGACCTACGCCTCGAAAAGACAGATAGCTCTTCGATCACCAACTGGACCTTTCCTCTGGTAGCGCCGTCTGAAAAGCTCTTGCAGTCCACCATGTCAAAAAGACAGAAGCAAGCACTCGACGAACGACATACGCAAACTTCTGTGAACCAGCACGATAGGTCGCAATATTCAGTGAAAATCACGCTATATAGTGAACCGTCCAAAAGCGAGGTATTAGCATCGACTTGACGCAACAACGAGCAGTCGGATCGCTACGAAAGTTGCACTATCCTCTTCCTCACAATCTGTGTGCTCCTGTCGCCGAGATGAGAACAGTACTTTTTGCCTGTATCTGCCCTCCTTCTCGTGGCCATCCCCGCACTGGCAGGGAAGCGTGCGTGGTGTCCCGGCGTTCGATGCAGCTACGATTTCAAATCAATGCTGCATGTACTCGATACCAAGGGTAACGACCGACGTGGCACTCTGATTATGTGGCTATGGGGATCTGCTCGAGCAATTCGATGGTCTGGAATACGTCGGAGATGGCGTTGACATCTGGAGGACAAGTTGTGAGTCCAGCTGTGTCGGAGCCGGAGCCGGAGCCTGGTTCGATGCATCGTTCATCTTGCTGTCTGGACTGTCGTCCCGGCGGAGTGGCGTGCAGGGCGGCGGTGGTTGATGATCGAGATGAAAAGTGGACGCCGTAAAGGCAACTATCCTTGAAGTATTCCGAAGTGATCTATCGTCTCACTAGTCTAAAGTCAAGCAAGCGGCAGACAGCAGCACTGACCTGTAACACTAGCGGCTCCTTTGGCAAAGAGAGATCGATACCGACCTGACCTTGTCGAGCCTAGCATTGATGAGCATCTTCGTGGAACTTTGCACCTGACATAGCTTAGAGGGTACATAGACTACTTGGTATTCCGAGAAGCGTCTGGCTTCTCAATTTTCTGTTGTCAAATACGAGAGAAGTCTGGTCTCTGGATAATCTGCCGTCAAATGCTGGACCCCGAAATGGTACTTGAAATCATCCCTTTCTGACACCGTCCAGGATTTCTGTCAATTCCTTGAGCCTCCTAGATACGGGGTATGGGAGTCAGCAGATATCTCAGAGATATGGTGAGAGAAAGACTGCGAGACAAGCTCGATGCCTTCCCATACTGGGCAACTTACACCGGCTTCGTCAGGAACAAGTCCACCCCCGAATCGAACGCTTCGTGCTGCGCAGTCGCCGATCCAAGACCCGTCAGAGCGATGATGGTGGCTGGAGGAATACCCTTTTGCTGTTCGAAACCGCGAATCTGGCGTGTCGCTTCGAAGCCGTTGAGGACGGGCATATTGATATCCATGAGGATGATGATCGGTCCGGTTGTGGGAGCAGAAGAGGCGCCAGTGTTGGTCTGGGTCGAGGAGGTGGGTAATGATTGGTCGCTGATGCTCTTACTACGTGCAAGCTTGTAGCGCTCGACAGCAGTAGCGCGGTATGCTTTGACGGCTTGAAGGCCGTCTGTGGCAACGTTCTTGTAGTGGCCGTATCTGTTGGCGTATGTGACGAGGAGTTGGAGGTTGATCGGCTGTGTAGAATCCGTCAGCATTTGCTATCTGGAGCCTGCACTTATGAGTAAGGAAGTGAGAGGATACTACGAACATTATCGTCCACGAGAAGTAGTGTTATGGGATCTCCGCTCTGCTCCGGGGGGTTCTTGATCAATGGCCGAGCAAGCTGCTTGGGCACAAAGCGAGGCTTCGAACCATTCAAAATTGAGCTCGCTTCTGACGGTGTCTCTCTGCCGAGTGTCATTGCACCCGACGGTCGAACATGTGGAGGCTGGATTGAGTCTTCACTCGGCTCAGAGCGCATCTCATCAGGTCTTGTGCCCAGATGAGAGCTAGCCACGTCGAGGAGGGCAGGTCGTTGCCGGAGTGCGAGGGACTGTTGAATGATACTGGGGTCTGGGTGAGGAACGACGGCTGGGATGCCTTTGACTGCGCCTGCGATGGTCGTAGCTTTTGCGACGTCGCGCTTGCTCTGGAGGCATAGCGAGATAGCCTTGATGATGCGTTCCGGGCCAGCTGGCTGTGAGATGTACTCGACATGCTCACCCTCCAGAAGTCCTAGTCCAGTTGCTCGTAACCTACGAGCAGAGATTGCACTGTCGCAAAGCACGACAATGGGAGAATTGCTGAAAGCTGCTGGGTCCATGTCGCTGTCCTCTCTTCGCTGCTGTGCGAGTCTCTCAATCTCCTGGCGGACCTCCGCTTCTATCACGATGTAAACATCGGCCGCACTGCTTCCCGACCAGTCGCTTTCGAGGAGCTGGGCGCCAGCTTCGTCGAGAGACTTGCGGATACTCGACGTCAGTAGACTGCGACTTTTCTGCGCAGGCGCAGGATTTTGCGAGGTGTCGGTCCTGCTTTCTATCACTCCGACGGACACGCCACCGATGGACGGAGTGTCCACAGATCGGACGCTTTCCTGCGACCTTCCTCGCTGGCGCCGACTGTACTCCAGGGGAATAGTAACAGAGACTAATGTGCCCGCACCTTGCTGGCTCTGCACGTCCTGCACATCACGTTAGCAAGGTCGTGACAGATCAACGTCTGTCGACCTACAATTTTGCCATCCATGGCTTTGACGATCTTCGCAACGAGACTCAGTCCCAGTCCTGTGCCCTCGACCAGACTATCTTCCTGCTGAAGCTGAAACGCTCTAAATAAATGGCTGCCCACAAATTCCCTGCTCATGCCCCTGCCAGTGTCACTGACGCTGATGGTGGCGTTGAACTTCTTCTTTTTATCAGGTATTGGGTTCGCCTTCAAGGCGATTCTGATGTAACCTTCGCTCGTGTATTTCAAGGCGTTGCTGACCAAATTGATGCAAATTCTTTTCCAGGACCCCACTGCGAGGAAGCATTTCCAGTCGACTGCTGATGAGCGATCGATATCCAAGATCACTGCGACTTGGCGATTAAGGACAAATTCTGGGTCCCGGCTGCAACAGAAGGAGTACACAGCTGTTTCGACCACTTCCTCCGTTACTTGGTCGAGAGCCACATCTGCGTCAAGACTCGTCATAGCACCTGCGCGGGTGCGGACGCCACGGCCACGTTGGTCCATCATGGCGTTGCCCGCTCTGGCATGATGGTTGATCTTGCTGAAATCAAGCAGATGTTCGATGATCTGGCGATAAAAGTCAGCAAGTGCTAGGTTTGTGGACACATGGCGATACTCACATCGAGCAGCGTGCGTCCGCAGATATCCACTGATGTTATCAGATCTGTGCTGATCGAATCCATGGGCTGTTCTTGTAGACACTCCACACTTCCCAGGATTCCGTGCAATGGCGAGCGCAGTTCATGACTGATCGTGCTGATGAAGTCACTCTTCGCTTGATCTGAAGTTTGGGCTTCCATTCTACCGAGCTCAGCCAGGATCACGTCGCAGAAAGCGCTCATGTACTTGACCTCGAACTCAGCTGAAAACAGTCTCAACGGTGAACATGTCCAGAACATGCAAGCAGCGTACCAACGCTGTCTCGTGTGATCCCACATCCCGACGAGGCCAAAGTTGCGGACGTTAGGGAATAATCGCTGGATGTCCTTTGAGTCGTTTGTACGGCGACTGTACTTCCTCCGTTTGGAGCATGTTGGACTATGAACCCGATTGCCATGGGTTTGCAAGCAACGGCATGATTTGCCATCGGTGCTGTATTCAGACGACTCATCGGAAGAAGCGTCGCCTTCCTCATTGAAACTCCAGGTCTTACCGCGCGGAAAGCGACGTAGAAGGGAACGAAGGCAGTGCTCTGTAATCTGGGCGTGGTGTCCGTTGGTCGGCTTTGTTTGATCGGTAGAGGGAGAAGCAGGACGGCACGAAGAGGCGAGAATCCGGCAATGCTTCGGTACGATGCCTTCGCCCCTAACATCTCTCTTGATCATGCCGTCCTCACCCTCGGTCCCAGTCCCGGTGACCTCGTTGGCGCTACTATTGTGATTATCCGAGCTCATGTCGGGATTACCGGCTGGCCCGATGTTGTCTACCAAGCCTCCGAACGTGCTGACGGCCGCGTCGAAGAAAATGACACCGTCCACATCCATGGCGTTCCGAATGATCGTTGCGGCTCGCGCAAAGGTCTTCTGCGTACTCGATTCCATAGGGTCCTGGACTTCATCTGTGCGCACCTCGGCTTTTGTCGTTGGAGACGCAGTGTTTTTCGGAGACGTCCCTCTGCTACCTGTAGACTTCTGCGATCGCCGCTGCATTGGAGGAGAGCCCGATTCAGCCCTGAGTTGGTCTTTCTGCACTGTTGCGTTTGCCACAGCCTCAGTCTTCGAGTTCCGAGATCCAGAAGCTTCATCAATGAAGGCTCCTAATCCTGCGACCATTTGAGTGCCAATGCGGTGCTCCGCTTGGGCTCGTACCATGTCGAGATGAGTCATGACAGTTGTAGCCATGTCCTTGAGGAACCGCATACCCGTAGCATCTAAGCTATCGCGTTTTTTGTCATCGAGCACACAGTAAGCTCCGATATTTATCCCCTGAGTTGAGGTGTGCCATGGTCAGTTATCTTGGCCAATGAACTATCCGTGCGCACAGAATCACTCACCTTGGGCGTTGTAATCGGAACACCGGCATAAAACCTCGCTCGTGGACCTCCAGTGACGAATGGTCTGTCACAAAATCGGGAGTCCTCACTCAGATCGTTGACAATGTGAACCATGGCGTCGTAGTCGCCTTCTGTATCAGAATTCTTCGGGCCGGGGTTAGGTGGGATCATTACAGTATCTTCGCAGACGGAATATCCGCGTGGTCTACACCATCATCAGTCTGACTGACTCCGCAGCGGCAAAGACGACGGCCGATGCTCACATCATGGTATGACCCAGCCAAAGATCGTCTGCGATTTCGTCTGCCTAGAGTTAGAGTCTCGACTACGGCGCTTAGATTCTCAGAGATGGCACTCACGGACAGAGTCGTCTTGCAGGCTCAACGTTCGGGTTGCTTCAGCAAGGACATAAGCATACCTGAAAGTAATGAGACATGAGTCAGTAAGGTCACAGCTCTGAGGTTGACAAAAATTGCGGCACGCAGGCAAAGGGAAACTCACTGCTCGTCGAAGAAGAAAAGCATCGCTCGTTTCGTTCCCAATCGCAGTGCCCCGAGTTGACAAAAGGCCTGCCGGAATGGTCAGTAGATTCCTTTCCCTTCGGCATTGCACGTACCGTCAGGGCTCGATCTGGTGATGAGAATGGTCGATGGGCGTCAACGGCGGCCTTACTGGCCAAATTGCAAAGCGACGGTCCATTTGCTGTCAAATCGCGTATAGGCTGGTAGTATCTTTGGACAGATATGAAACATTAGTGAGTGAGCGATTGAGCATTGATGTACGTTTGCCAACCTGTAAAATTCTCGAGCACGACGACCCTCCAGTTTCAAATCCTGTCGAGGACCGACTGGGTTCATGTTCGCCTCGGAAGCCATATCGTCTGGCATCCCTGAGGCAATGGATATCGCAGCACGATCGATACCATTCCCGTGGGCGGGCAGGGAAGCGCCGTTGTTCCCTGGGTTGGACATGGATCCTTAGAGGTACCGCAGTACCAGGAATCAGCGAAGGCCTCCTTGGCTACCGTGTGCGCGAAAGCAGGCGTATTCGACAAGTGCGGTCGTGCCTATGGGCCGGCATCGAGAGAAGGCAGTAAGCACTGTGAGTGCGCCACACGGGAAAGATAATTGGGAGGCCTGGTCTATCTCATGTGAATCATCCCGCTATTCAGACTCTTCTTTGCTGCTATGTTTTGAGTTGCGGGTGCACGGGCCACGCAAAGAAGAGTCTGAATAGGGTCTAAGCCAGTTTCGCATACTTTTGCCCTCTAAGCGCTAAAAAACAACGAATTCGAGCACGAAAAAGCGAGTTGCTCGACAACGCGGCTTTCGAGCT
>AFIY01000178.1:0-101748 GCA_000223825.2 Zymoseptoria passerinii SP63 | reverse complement strand
TGGGTGGGTGGGTGGGTGGGTGCGTGCGTGCGAAGGAATGAATGTATGTCGAGCGATTGTAATTTCGGCGACTAGGGAAGTAGAAAGTCTCGGAGTGGAGTGAGTGGTCGTCGGGAGCGAGCAGCGAGTGAGTGGTGGGTCGTCGACGGCGGACGGGTAGGAAGTGAGAGTTGATGTCGTGTGAGAGAGTGGGAAAGGGTGTTGTGGTTGTTATTAGGGTGGGCGGAGTTGAGCTTTGGTAATGAGGTAATCTCCAATCTCCGGGATAATGAGTGATAGTGATAGTGATGGTAATAGTCGTCGTCGTCGTCGGAGGAGGAGGAATGATGATAATGATGATGATGATGGGTTGAAATGGGATCGTGGAGGGAGGATTGATTGTCAAGTAAAAAGAGTATACATGTCGCAGACGAATGGGGACTCATTGAGGCTGAACCCGGCCTCCGGATCTACATATAGAACTAACTAGTTCTAATAAAGAACAATCAACAACACCTAATAATTCTATAACGATCCCTACCTCCTCTTAGACCATCTAGATCTCAGTTCACTCCACTCCACTCCACTCCACTCCCGGCCACTCCCGGTACTATCTATCACATGGAGCAGCATTTCAAACGAGTGTTCAAACCTCATAAAAGTAATCCTCAAAAAAGAGACCATCACTACAGACATCTAATTTCCATATAACCCTTCCCCACCACCACAATCGAATCCTCCTCCTCCCGTGCCATGCCGTGGATGACAATCCGTCTCCACCCCGAAAAAAAAAAATTAATAAAAAATAAAAATCGAAAAGCATTTCTTCCCTCCCCGTCGTCGCCTTGGGCCCGTTTGCACCCCATCCCATCCCATCCCATCCCTGCCGTGCGCCACGCTGCCATGCGTACTTCCCTCCCCCTCCCCCTCCCAGACAACCTTCCTCCTTCCTCCTCTCGGCGCCATCCGTGTCCCGACCCATGATCCTCCCGCTCTCTTCCATCTCCTTGCAACGACAGACACGGTTGGGGCGAGAAACACGACACCTCCACCTCCTCGACCATCGCTCATAACATACTCGCAACCAGTAAATGATATTTTCCTGCGCTCTCGCAATAAGGTACCCTGAGGTGAATAAGTCTTTGTGGGGGGGGTTTCGTGGGATCATCGTTGGTGGTGATAAGACATGTCGACGTTTTTTTCGTCAATGGATAATTGTGGAACGGTAATGATGTTGTTGGGTTGCGGAGAGGGGAGAAGTAAGCGGTATACTTTTGCACCCCAGCTGGTGCAGCATCGACGGTGGAGCATCACCCACACTATTGGTGTGATATGATGGGGACTCGAGCGCTGCGCGGATGGTAGACACTCTCGATCATGTCTGAAATTCGAGACCCGATATCATCCGCCGGACTTGCTGCGCGTGGACTTTCCGCTGGTGCCAGACGTGGCGTATTCGTCTTCGGGATCCCACTGTTCGGGCTGAAAGTCGGGGTTCAGGAAGTGGGCGGTGTTGAAGTGGGAGCTGTCATAAAGGTCAACTGGCATTCCATGTTCCATTTGGACAAGGTCCTCACTTTCTGAATATCGCCGTCTGGTACGGCACACAACTGGAAGCCTGCATAAAGTCCGGCTCGAATTGCCAGAAACTCGGTCGAAACGGTCCGCCAGGTCCCCCACCCAATTGATGCTGAAAGTCCGAGTGCGCCAGCGTGGTGTGCGAGTTGTTGCGGATGGGGAGATCGTGGGTCAGCTGCGAGGGTGGGGGCACGAGCGGCGTCGGCGTCGACGTCGCTGTGAAGTTGGACTGAGGGTGGATATGCGGCGGCTGAGGAGGAGTCGGCATGGAAGGCGTGGGAATCAATGGGCCGGCGCAGGTCTGAGGAGGAACGTTGGCAAAGAAGTTGGAGGCACCGGTGAATTTTTTGCCGAAGCTGGATGGCACGCCCCACGGGGAGGTGCTGGCGTAGGAGATACCCGGGATCATGGTGAGGAAGTCAGGAACACCGAGATCATACACTGGCTCTTGATGTGTTTGACTGCCGTATTGCAGGTATGTCGCAATCTGCTGTGGCTGAGGTGGAGGAGTTGGGAGGTCTTCCGGCTTGTAGAGGAGATCATAGTGGCCGCTGTGACGGTGTCAGTATGTGTCGACGCAAGATGACATCGAAAGCACTCACGGTCTGTAAAGCAGTCGGACGCTCCCGATCGGGGGCAAGCCATCGGCCGGATCGAAGCGATGCATGGTGACCTCGCTACCTTCGCTGCGATCGAGGTACATGACCTCCAGGCTGATGCCCGCGAAAGAGAGGAGCACATCTTTGAGAGCGCTCAGGCCGATGTTGTCGATTTCGGCGTAGGTAGGGAGGATCTGCGCATCACAGTACTGGGTGACCGTGTTGCCGATGAGCCAAGGAGCATATTCGTCTTCGCGAGTCTTCATCCATGCCGCGGTAAGAGTCTGATAGATAGGAGGTCAGCGAGCTCCATGTTTCCGCGGGACAGGTCTACAACTCACCCTCAAATGAGTGATGATGTACATCTGCAGCTGAGGATCATTGAACTTCTCGATCAAGATTTGGCTTGCGTCCAGTCCATTGCTCACGGCATCTCCAAGTTCACGGAGCACATCTTTGGTCTCATCGACAAAGTCCTCAAACAGCATCGGGTTGTATCCGGCTTGAACCATGGTGTTATTCATGGAGATCAGGCGTGCTTGCTCGGCGGCAAATCGATTGCTATCTCCATGGTGGATGAGAGTTTCAAAGTAGCCAAAAGCCACCGCTGGAAGAGCACGTCAGACCCCGTTCGTGATTATTTTCTCAAAGGTGTCGTACCTCTCCATCCGCAAGCTCCATCTCCGCGAATTGTTCGGTAGTGCGAGAACTTTTGAGGAAGAAGCTGTGGCACGTATGTCAGTCTCGGCTGGGAAATATAGCGGTCGTGTATTGAACGGACAGCAGTCTTTGCTTGATAGACCGGATCCGCCGATGCGTATTCCGTGGTAATGGCAGTGGAGGACTGACGTTCGCTAACCAGCGGACCCTGTTGGAGATGATGATCAGCATATGCGAACTTCATCAACCTGCACCGCAACTCTGTTTGAGATGGACATCATCTCACTGACTCGTGAGATGATGTTGTGAAAGGCGGTGTGATGAGAACGAGACCAAACACCGACGTACCTTCACTTCCGGCTCAAACCCCGCGCTGGCCTTTTGCAACTCTGCCAATTCCTCCTCGCTGAGCGCCGGAACCGGTTCGTCGTACGACGCCATGATGCGATGTTGCTGACGACGAGCTTGAGCACGAGTGCGGTGGTGATTCGCAGAGGATGGTGAAGATTGATGCGGCTGATGCGAGTACGACGACGTCAAGTCCTGGCGAAACTCGGACGGCTGATGATGAAAAGGCGAGTGCAGATGATGCAGGTTTGGTCCTTGATATGCTAATGCAGATGATGTTTGCTGCTGATCGTGGTGGAGGTGTAGGAAGAGGTGGCTTGGCTGATGTTGGTCGAGGAGGTTCCCCTGTAGTTGTTGATGTTGTTGTTGCTGATGTTGATGTTGTTGTTGCTGATGTTGTTCTTGCTGATGCTGCTGCTGCTGCTGCTGCTGCAAGGGCGAGTGCAGCGGTCGATACGCCAGCGACGCAACGGACTCATGATATGGCGGCGGGTGGTGATAGTAGAACGTCGAATCGCCAAGGAGGGAGGACTGCCGCCGGTCCATCATTTCGCGGCGCTGGAGGTGCAAGCTTGCTTGTTGGAGTCGAACTAAAGCAGCGAAGCGGGGCAAAAGGTGCTGGTCCTGGTCGTCTTTCCACCACGAATCATCAATCCGACGACCCCCAAAAAACTTCTCTCCGGACCTGCAAGTCGAGTATGTTTGCTGGGTATGGCGATGTTGTCGACGGTCGTCTTGGGAAACCCGCGTTGCGACGATACGGGAATGGAGGGAGGGATTGGATGCTTGACCCGTGATCGTGCTTCAGGATACCCACGCTTCAACCCGACACGACGCACGCATGCATGCACCGGTCCGACCGCGAGTGAACAGATCGAATGTGTGAGCGAGCAGTAGAGACGGTATGGTGTCGATCTCCCAACCGTTGGACCAAAGGATGGGGAAAAGGAAAGCTGCTCAAGTCGCAACAGAGGGCAACAAGTAGGTCAGCCGACGATCCAAGGGGGTGTTACTCTCTAGGAAATCGCAGAGCTGAGGGCGTGTGTCCTCCCAGCTTCCTGGCTCGCTTTACTCGGAGGCCCGGACTGCACTGCGCGGGAGACACGAAACAAAGCGTCTGTGGCTCCTTGCTGTCGAGTAACCTCAGATTTCCGACCGGGGTAGAGGTGTGTGGTGCAGTGCAGTGCAGTGCAGTGCAGCAAGCAGCGGCTCCAATGCGAGTGAGAGGAACGGTAGCGAGAAATGGCAGAAGAAGAACCCAAGAGTCTGGTTCGTATTAAAACAAAAAAGGTACAACCGGACGAACGAGAGCTTCACCGTTCGACCACATGCACCTTATAGTATATACCCTTTCATTCATCTCCGTCCACAGATCAGACTATCGCCGACTACAACTCCTCTCCCCTCGCGCCTCCCAGGATCCCGGACACACGACACCGATTCTCCACCCGTCTACATACCCACATCTCAGCTATTCCGTACAGCCGCCACCGGACACAAGGGAGTGCGACGTGCGATCATGCCAGGAACCAGAAACCCCGTCGCCCCACAGGCTCGAAAGTGCTTGGCCAAAGAAATGGCAGCGAGTGGAGTTGACAGGTCCAGTCATTGTTTTCCCATTCCACTACGAGGGGAAAGGGAACACCAGCGAGCGGGAGGCCCGTCCGTCTCTGCTGCCGGAACGATGGGATGGGTTGGGATCTGATCGCATCACGCTGGGTTCGGTGTTCAGCGCAGAGGCCAGGTTTGTCCCACACGCCTCGCGAGAAAGTTCAGTCTCTCGGTGTTGGGGACTAGAGAGCATCTCCACGAAGTGGGCACTCGATTTGAAAGCACGCGAGTCAAAAAAAGATCCGTAACGAAGTAAATGTCCTTTATTGACCTCCAAAATCGCTAGCGAAGCGAAGTACAAAAGGACCTCTCGAAATTAACCCCCAGCACACCGACCTCCAACAGAAAAGACTCCGATAGAGTACCCAAGTCACAACATTCTCTCTCTCTCTCTCTCTCACATCTCTCTCTCACACACACACACAACCCTCCACCCCTCTCGCAACACCCTCGACCCGACACTCGTGGACCCAAGAAGCCACATCCCATCGCCAATCGCCCTACCGAGCCGGGGGGTGTGGGCAGAGCAGCCTCAAAAACGCCACTTGCGCAACCAACCAAGACTGCTCTCCGACCCAGACGAGAGGGCGAGATGGGCGTTTCTTTTTCCCTCGTGTTCCCATCGCTGCTCCTCGGAGCTTCGAGATCTGCCGCCGCCAGGGATTGCTGGGGGACGGCGGAGGTTGTCCAATCGTGGAGCGGCCGAGGGAGTGCGAAGGGGCCAATGTTTTCGCGCAGAAGGGGGAGCTGTCTGTAGGCACTGATGGGGTCGGGTCGACTGGAGGTGCGAAGCGTCTGTGTTGTTGCGTACATAATCAGATGGGCATGGGAGGAGTGTGCGATTGGGACCCGAGGCTCTGGGACCGGATGGGATGATCATCTTCACGGAAGGTTATTTTGTTGTTGGAATGGGCAAAGTGTGTCTCACGGATGGAATACATTGGGTGAGATTGCATCGTGGTCGTCGTCGCATGTTGAGATGGAGTGAAAAGTCGTGGGGGTTTGCCCCGTTGTTGTATGTACATACTGTTCGGAAGAACGTACCGCTGGGTTTTTTGGGGCGGACGCCTTCGTTGCCTTTTCTTAATTGTACGATTGATAAGACTGCCCTGCTATGCTTGACTGCAGGCTTATTGAACGGTGCGAAGGTCTCTGTACAGGTAGGTACATAACCACACTTACTTACAGATGTTGCTGCTAGGTGATCTATACCCTCGACCAGCTGTCCTGTCATGGCTGTACAAGCCTCGCTACAGTACTCATCGTACTGTATACCTCGGCGGAAAGTATCTCTACCTCCCCACGACCCACAGTACTAGTCGGACGATCAGATGAATCCAGTAACCGCACCTCGCAAAAAACGCGATCCATCACATTCTTCGGAAAACTGAATCAGCCCGAAGATTCGGAACCACCAAGCAGGCAAGGTGGATCGATGGAAAAGCCAGGATGCCGGTCCTGCAGATAGACGACAAAGTGGATGGAATCGATGGCGCATCCACCAAAAACAAGGATGTCGAGCCGAGATCCTCTCGATCGGAAACAGGTAGTTCGTGATTCAAATCATGATATAGTAGTAGTAGTAGTAGTACGAACTCGCAGTCCGGTCCGCAGGTCCTGGAAAGACATCGCCGCCTCGATGCGGTTTTCCCCACGCTTTCAATGCTACACATGCATTTCGCCTACAAAATGCAAAGAAACGAGAGGTGTGTCCAGGCTGCCGGGACGCGTGATGCAGGTGCTGCAGGCTGCGAAGTTCGTGTTACACGGCGTGGATGCGATCGTCAAGCCGAAGAAGTCCGGTCTGTGGGGTTTGTTGTGCGGTAAAAACACCTTGCGCAGAGATACGGCAGCCCGGTGCGACGGTAACAAGGTCATCGATTCTTCTCAGCCGTGGAAAAGCGCGCGAATGGGTTGGTTGCCCATTATTGCGTCCTTGAGTCCCTCAGTCGACTTCCGAAAAAGCCCCGTCCGCGTGCAGATGCTGTTCTAGCTCTCCTCGGCCGTCTCGGCGTCGAGCTTTCGTGGTATCATCGGTCATTCATTTATTCATGCAAGTCACTTCCCCGCCCCTCGGTTCGCCTTGCGCTTCCCACCAGCCCGTCCAGGCGCCATCATGCCGTCGAAAAGGTTCGGTCCAGGGCCAGAAGACATAGCCGGCATACCACCCGCGCCAGCGTCATCGGATCTGAAACCTTCGGAGTCGTTGAGCACAAACGATGCCAGCGAACGAATCGCCGACGTCCAATTCGCCACGGCGTGCATGCGTTCCAGATCGGCGCGGCCCTCGATCTCGACGGTCCCGGCTTCCTGGTTGATCTTGCCATGCAGTTTGTCGTCCATTATGAGGAATCCGACAATGTCCTGGACTTCCGGGATGGAAATGTTCAGGCGCTTGGCGATGAAGTCGAGCCGGAAGCGGGTGTAGGGTGCTACGAGCTTGACGACCGCCTTTGTGCGCATGTTGCGCGTCACTTCGTCAATGTTCTCTGCAATGAAGGGATCGGCAAGGAGGTCCTTGTTCTTCTGAAGGACTGTCTCATATTGGTGGATGTCGTCTCGTTGATACGCGTCTACCAATTCTGTCATGGCGGCGATGCGAGGGTCGTTCTTGTATGGCTTGGTTTCTTGTGAGTCGAAGGGATTGATGTCAGATCCCATGAGCATGGTCGTGAGCACGAGGTATTTCAAAACTTGGATGCGCTGTAACGATCCAGCCTCGTCGTAGTTGCGGAACGATTCGAAGAAGTCGCTCTGTGCACTCTTCCAGTTCTCTGGAACACGGTGTCAGTGCCGTACCGGGTATCCCTTGCCGTGTGCATGTCTTACCTTCGCTCATGTGCATCTTGCCACCACACTCGCGGATGATTCCCATGATCTTGGGATGAGGCACCGCCGACCGCACCTTGAGGGCGCGTTGATAGAGTCCCTGTGGCCTTGTTAGTCACACGCCTGTTTCATCCATGTCTTTGATCTCCATACCTTCAACCTCTTGTTGTTCCTCGTCTCCGCATACATTTGAATCTCCAATGCGTATGCCTCCATCGAGTATGTGCCCTTGCTCGGATCATCGCTGCCATCCTCGCGCTGACATGCCTTGTGCAGCTCCCGGACCTTTCCTGTCAACCGCTCATAGTTCTTCTGCGCAAGCCACAATCTGGCAAGCTTCGTGTTCGTCGAGAGCCATAACCGCTCGTTGTTGGTTGCTTGGAAAGAGTCGAGTGTTTGAGAGTAGAATTGTTCCATGCAGCGATTCGCGGCCTCGTCTTCGGCATTCTTCTCGATGAAATCCAGCATGTTGTTGATCGACTTCTCCGAGTAGTTTCGCGTGACGGCGGACTTGACGTAGGTGAGGAGCTCTGCGTAGTGCTCAACCGCCTGTACTGCAGTCAGTCGTTTGTCCCAAGGCCGTCCGTTCCCATTCCGAACCAACCTTCTCATATCGACCAAGCTTGAACTCCAGCTTGATGGCCTGCTTCAATCCCTTGAACCCCCAGTCTCCTTTCTCCTCTTCTAGCGCAGGCACTCCCAAGAACTCATCGATCGCCTCCTCCGGACTGTCTGCTTTGAGTTGTTTGGCATTGTAGTATTTGTTCTCCACGTCGACGTCGCCACCTTGGTCCGCATCCTCGTCGTCCTCGTATTCGAAATCGTAGCTGAGTGGGAAATGTCAGAAATCGTGGCGTTCACATGAATGGACAAGCTGTCATGGCATACTTCTCCTCGTCCGAGGCCTGCATGAAATCGTCGTCGTCACTCATGGTTGCGGTGTGCGATGATGTTCTCGAAAGGTATGATGGGTTTTGAAGAGGTTACGATCGTTAGAATGAATGCGCCGGCGGTGAGGCGTTGTTGAGATGAAGTTGATGGTGTTGAATTGTTTGTTGATTGAGCTTCGAAGTTGAAGCACGGTTGATGCCTCCCGCCCAGGCCACCCCGCGTTCAACAAGGGACCGAGCGCCGCCAAAAGTCACTTTCCATCTTTCAACTCGCTCCTTCTACCTTCAACCTCACTTTCACACCCTCACAACACCGCAATCATGGGAGGCGATCTCAACCTGAAAAAGTCATGGCATCCGGCCTTGATGACCAATCAAAAGCGGGTGTACAATGAAGAACTCAAGGCACTCGAGGAGCGCAAGAAGACCGATCAGGTGCTGAAGGAGCGTGCGGAAGAGCGCGCGGAAGAGCGCGCCATCCAGGAACTCGAAAGACTACAGGAAGCAGCTGGAGGAAAGAAAAGGACTGATCGAGTGGACTGGATGTACAATGGTCCTGGTTCAGGCGGACCGGGTGTGGGCGGCGTGACGGAGGAGATGGAGGGCTATCTGTTGGGAAAGCGAAGGCTGGATGGGCTGGTCAAGAGGAACGAGAGCGAGGCGTTGAAGAAGGATGCACCGGAGGAGGGTTTCATGGCACTGAATCAGAATGCGAATTCACTGCGAGACACAGCAGCCAAGGTCGCGAGCGATCCAATGCTGGCGATCAAGAAGCAGGAGCAGGCAGCGTACGAGGCAATGATGAACGATCCGGTGAGAAGGAAGCAGCTACTGCTTGCCGCTGGAAAAGAAGTCGAGGACGACAAAGAGAAGGACAAGAGCCGCAGGCGACACCGACACAGACATCGCGATGATGATGATGATGGTCACCGAAGCAAGCGGAGAAGACACACGGACGGTCACGACGATGCAGGAAGATCCCATCGACACCGCTCGCACCGTCACAGACACAGGTCATTCTCCCGCAGCCGTTCGCGCTCACGGTCAAGGTCACCACACTCACGCAGACGAGACGATCGCGACCGAGACGATCGCCGCTCGAAATCGTACAGGAAACGGGATCGCAGCGACTCGAGATCCGGCTCGAAATCGCACCACAAACGGGACCGCAGCCTGTCTCGATCACGGTCGCCTCCTCGAAGACGGGACTCGGACGATCGCAAAGATCGCCGAAGATCTTACCCAAGTCCACGACGATCCGACTCTCGATCGCGTTCTCCCCATCGCCCAGCACGGCAAGACGACTCCTACCGCCAGAATGACCGACGCAGGCCTTCGCCCTCTTATGGGCAGGACAGCAGGAACAGCAAGCCTTATCGCTCTCCACCGGAGGGCAAGAAGAAAAAAGATCTTGACGAGGAGGCTGAGCGCGCGAAGAAGCTCGCCGCTATGCAATCGAACGCCGATAGTCTGGAGATGGACCGTAAAGCTCGCCTGGCGGAGCTAGACGCCCGTGAGGCGAAGCAGCGTGAGGAGGATGACCGGAAGCGGTCGGAGAAGGCGAGGTTCATCGGCAGTGTGAGGAAGGACGCCGAGGGTGTGGATCTTGGACGGAGGTTGCAGGACCGCAGGGGAGGGATGGAGGTTGATTGAGGGGAGAACGCTCATGGAATACGTGCATCCTCAATGCGCGAAAGGATATACTGAAATTGGAATATTGCTGGCCCTCTGTTTTCACCCAACGGAAAGGGAACGATCATGAATCCATATTTCGTGTGGAAGCACGCCTCACTTTGCCCGCTTACCTGGATGTTCTGCTCCAACATACGTGTATGCTGCTGCTAAATTTCACGTCACTGATCGGCACAATTTCACTATACGCTTGAGTTGTACGTTAATGGTCGTTCGTGCGTACCTGACTATCCGGCAATTGGTCTGCGCAGCTATGCCAAGCCGACATGCCAAAGTACACACGCCGTCCGGCCACCGTACATGCACGGATATTCAAACGTGCAGATGACTTGACGCTTAGCTTACGTGCATGACTGGAGAAGGCGTTCAGCTGAGTGCTATATGTGCTACCTGACCCGCTTACATGGCCGTGCTACAGAACTACCTCTAGGCCCAAGAGAAATGCTCGACATGTAAGTACACATCCTTGGCCGCGCCCTCATCACCACCTCTCAGTATTCTCACCTGCTCTTCCGCAACAGCATTCGCTACATCACTTTGCATGCTCAGCGGTCCACAGACGAAGACGCTGAGTTGGCTCGACGAATGGGCGACTTCTGCCTTGATCAGAACAGGGAGGTCGGGGCGGTGGGTGAAATGTTGCGCCGACGCAAGTGATTTGCTAGAGACGGAAGAGGGTTGTGGCGAGGAGGAGGACGAGGAGCGGGAGAGAATGGTCTCTTGTGGGGCTGGTGTCTTCTCGGGTAGCAGTTCCGAGAGCTGAGGTATGACTGAGCCGTTTGCATCATGTCCGGTAAAGTATAGCTCGATGGCAAGCCCGGGAGGCATCCTGTCCAGCTCGTGTTCGGTCAACAGCTCAGACACTGCTTCTTTGAACCACTCTCTCGTGGCGACGTCTTTTGTTGCGAGAATGATGCGCATCTGCGCAGGGCTCATGGCCGCATGCTCGAGTTTGTCCGTAGGACCTTGTCTGTGCAGGAAAGCACTAAGCAATGGCAGTATCCATCCAGCAGCTGAGCCACCAGCGACGATAAGCTGGTGCTGGTATCGAACGATCCTCTGCATATCGATACCGCCGAACGGGCCGTCGAGCATAACGCGCATGGGTTTGTTCGGATGCTGCTTAGCGTAGTGAGCCAGTCGAGCAGTGGTTCCGCCTCGAGGACGGATGTAGAAGACCAACTCTGACTGGGTCGAAGTCCGCCTTGCGGCTGGCGCGGGCAATGAGCATGCCGTGAATGGATGGTTGGTCGAAGCGTGTACTCCTAGACCCATGAAGCGCACGAAGAAGTGCTGTCCGATTCTCCAAGCCGAATTTGTCGGCACGCGGACGCAGACGAAGTCATTGGGTAGCAGGCTGATGTTTGCTTTGTGGTTCACGCCGTGCTCGAAGTATGAGCGGATTTGACGGTGAAGCCAAGATAGGGAGAAGAGCACGCCGGTGGCGATAAAGTAGTCCCAGGACGAGAGCGTATGGTCGCAGTGGAAGAAGAGGAAGAGAGTGAAGACAAGTGCCGCGACGAAGTGAGAGAATTTGAACCATTCGTAGCTTAGAGATCTGAGATGATAGGGTCAATCCATGTTGCTGCTATTGCCACGACTTTGTTGACTTACCGGAGAGGACCAAGAGAGGCGAAGGTCAACCATGCCTGCGCAACAAGTACAACGGTCCCAGTCCAGTAGAATACCGAAGTGTTCCAGCTTTCCACCATTGTTCCTTGAGAGATATTGTATACGATGAACGGGAACGTATGAATCAACGCCGTGACGAAGAAGGCGTACGAGATCCATCGGTGGAAGACCTGCAGCTTCTCGTGGCTGACGCCGGTTACAAGTGTGATCAAGTTGCTCTTTCCTGCAGTCGCGAAGACGAAGGGCAGACATGCGAGTGATAGCCAGCCGGATCTTGTTGCGATCGGAGGGGAGTTCCCAAACTTTGCAATGTTAGGCCAGTAGTATGGCTTGGGTGCCAGAGTCATGGTTGTAAAGTAGATGAGGCCAACACCTCCGAGAGCGAGAATTCCGAGCGGGGCGGAATTCCAGTTCAGACCGTTGATGCGATATGTCTTGTAGCTGAGGAATCGATTCAGGGCCACGACTTTGCGAACGCCTTTCGAACGACGCATTGACTGTGATATCAGGGTGTCGGCGAGATAGCCCATCGAGAAGAGCACGATGGCCGCGAGGAAGAAAGCAACAGTGGACAAAGCATATCGATGGTCGGCTTCATACCTAAAAGACGCTTTAGTGCTGTGTATTCATATTTAGGTAGCAGGGTGCATACCAGAATCTCCAGTATCCTTCTTGATATTTGCACAGAGCTGTGTCGTTTAGAGAGCATTCGTACATCCGATAGGTCTCGCTGTATGGCTTGTCCAGCCATGGAGTGCCCATATTCATCTCGTCCATGTTTTGGTATTCCAAGTCACCAGGACTTGCAGATAGAGTGTGGTTTTCCCGGTGTGCCAACCACTCAACTGGTCTTCTGTCAGATACTCTCAAGGCAATTCAAAGTGCTGTCTTCTAGAAAAGCAGCAGCAGTATGGCAGGTCGTTTGAACAAAGAAAGAGGGTAACCTAGTCGACAATGTTGTTGAAGAGACAGGGAATAGTAGAGCACTTCCCATTTCAAGCAGGATCCGCATGATTACCCAACCAATCGCGCCTGCAGTATTTGAGCAAGAAGGCATTCCGGATTCCGCTTTGAACGGCACGTTTGAGCACTTTTGGGAGGTGAAGTCGATCCCGTCTCAAAGTTCGCGTTCCATCCCGCATGAAATTGAGCAAGTTTGAGCGACTTCTCGACCATCCCACCAATCGCGTTGGGAAAGTGCAGGTTCACGGACTGCACACCGCTGTCGCCACATGGCCGACATGTCGTCGCTCTAGACCTTGTCTGTAACGTGTTGCGCTAGATTGAGCTTGTAAATGGTCCGAGGCGAATGATTTGAAGTCTTCTCTGGCAACCTCATACGGCATTCCTCGACCGCCATTTCAAAGCGAAACCAGCAACGACCAGGCACAGCAATGGACATGTCAATGAGCGGAATGGGCGGAATGGACATGGCCACTTCAACCATGTCGATAGACAGCATGGCCACATCAACTGCTTCATCATCGTCCTCCATGGCGAGCGGCGGTATGCACTCCGGAATGATGATGTCGATGTCGGAAATGATGATGGTCTTCTTCACGTCGACGTCGACCCCACTGTACTCGAACGCCTGGACACCTACCTCCACTGGCCAATATGCTGGGACTTGCGTTTTCCTGATCGTTCTCGCGGTGGTCATGCGAGGTCTCATTACGCTGAGGACCAATTTCGATGCACTTTGGGATCGCTCATGGCAAAGGCAGACTGTGGATGCATTGCGACGGATGCCGTCGGACGTCAAAGACGACGTGGCGAGGCCAGCAACAACGGGTCAAAGGCGGCCGTGGAGGGTCAACGAGGCTGCGACGAGAGCTTGCCTTGATATGGTCTTGGCTGGTGTCAGTTACCTACTGTAAGTTGAAGGCCTCTTCCTGTGTCTCAATGCGAGTCCAGACACTGACTCCTGATGCAGCATGCTGGCAGTAATGACAATGAACGTCGGCTACTTCATGTCGGTGCTCGGAGGCGTGTTCCTTGGGAGTTTCGTTCTGGGAGGGCGGGTGGGAAGTCCTGTTACGCATTGATGATCATGCTTGAGATCGAGCTGCTATTGACGCGAAGTGGAAGGTATCCCGTCCGGGTTGCATAAAAGATGAGACGGAGGTTCCAGCAGGAGGAAAGCCGGCGAGGCTGCAAAGATAATGAAATCGAATCGTGACTCTGTATTGCCCTTCATCACCTTTGCCGAATCAAATGCATGTCCTCGATCAAGGTGCCGGTGTACAGGACGGGAGTCGACGCGGCGGAAAGTTGGTACCTTGTTGATCTTTTTCTCCTCATGCCTCAGGCATCACATCGGGTTGCGACTTCCATTCTGGCCACACATGCCAAGGCCCAGCGAATTGCCCACACCAAGCCGACTTCAGAACTTCGAACCTTGCCAAAGCACGAGTTGCGCAACGAATGTGAGTGCCCCATACACGACTCTGCGCACCCAATAAACTTGCTGACAAGATATAGAAAACTTTTCTCACCGACGTACGCACCGAATCACGCTGTCCGATCCTCGATCCGCCGACTAATAACATCATTCACAGCCTCCGAGAAATCCTCCACCGTCACAATGGGTCACGCCGCAGGTCTCCGCGCTGGCACTCGCTATGGTCAGTCCTCACCGGGTGGAAAGATGCAGGGGACTGAAGAAGGAGGAATATGTGGAAGATGTGGAAAGAAATGGGAATAAGAAGGATATATGGCTAACGCTGGTTGACAGCCTTCTCTCGCGACTTCAAGAAGAAGGGTATGATCGCTCTGTCGACCTACCTCAAGCAGTACAAGGTCGGCGATATCGTCGATGTCGTCGCCAACGGCGCCGTCCAGAAGGGCATGGTATGTGGACTCCTGCAAGAGCAACGCACAAAACCACAGCATCGGAAGCGCTGCGACAAGGACACTCTACTGACACCCTCCACAGCCATACAAGGTCTACCACGGAAAGACTGGTGTCGTCTACAACGTCACAAAAACCGCCGTCGGTGTCATCCTCTACCGCCAGGTCGGCAACCGCTACATGGAGAAGCGCATCAACGTCCGCATCGAGCACGTCCGCCACTCCCGATCCCGAGACGAGTTCCTTGCCCGTGTCAAGACCAACGCTGCCGCGAAGCGCACCGCAAAGGAGACTGGCGAGCGCGTCCACCTCAAGAGACTGCCCGCCCAGCCAAGAGAGGCACGAACTGTCTCTGCCAAGGACAACAAGCCGGAGAACGTGGCGCCGATCGCATACGAGACCACCATCTAGAGAGTTCGAGCATGGGTTTTGGCGCTATTCTGTGGACATGGTGGAAATGGCTTTTCGTGGCTGGTTGTTATGAGATGGATGTTTCGCGCGGCTGAGTGAATGCTGCGGAATCGACCGGACCTGGCCTCTTTTCTTTCTCTCCGTAGCAAGCGAATCGACTGTGCTTTGAGGGACAAGATCAGACAAAACAGAAAACAAGTTCTTACCAAACATTGCGTCCGCTTGTAGTCCTACGGTGAAGTCGACTTTTACATGTTTCGGCATTGATTCCTTCAGCAGATCTCGTCACGTGGGAGAGAGCCACCGCAGCCCAGGACCACTTCAACTTCAACTTCAACTCACCAACTTCACTTCAACATCAACCACCAAGAAAAATCGAAAACAATCAAAACATGTCCCCATCATCATCACAGCTTCCTCCATCCAATTCAGCATCATCGCCCATCCGGAAATCCTCCCCTTCTTCATCTAACACAAAACCCTCACCAACACCAGCCAGGTACACCGTCTTCGTCCGCCTCCCTTTCCCTCGTGCGCACTTTACCGACCCTGCGCCAACTGCGTGGTCCGCATCCAAAGACCGCCAACTATGGAAATTGATCTCGACATCGGGCGGTAGTGGAGGTGGAAACGGACTGGACTTCGAGCGCTTGGCGAATGAGTTCGGGGTTGAGTTGGAGTTTTTGTCAATGCAGGCGGCTTGGCTGAGTGAGCGGTACATGGAAAGGATGAGGAAGATCGTGCCAACGGGCATGGGCGGAGAGGGAGGGGCGAAGATGGAGAGAGGTGGGAGTGGTGGACGGCCGGGAGGTAAGGCCTGATCCTGTTCTTTTCTCTTCCTCCGCCGAAACCTATGACTTTTGCGATCCCGCTTCATCGATGCTGTTTTGTCAAATTTAACGCCCTTGTTTTGCTATCTCATGCAGAAGCTGATCGGTAATTCCGCCACCAGACTCGAGAATCGCGGCATCAAGTACCGCCTCGCTTGCCAGTGGACTTGGTGGCGATGGCGCAGACTCGTGCACACGTACTCTGACTTCAGCCGGTCCTGCTTCTCAAGCACCACCATTCTCACGCACGCCGTCCTCGGGCACTGTCACGCAAAGCAGAGTCTCAGCCCAGGCACTACGAACAAATCGCGGCTCTAGCGGCACCGGCCATCGGCCAGTCATCGCCACGGCCCACGACCATCTACGCGAACGAGATGACCTGGAACAAGAAGATGCTATCTCCACATCGTCCGAGTCCGAAGAAGCTTTCTCCCGCCGCAGCCATGCATTCCGTCGTCCGCTCATGACTGCTAGCACGAAGAAGACAAAACAGCCTGCTCTTGCCAACACGCTTGGCTCTGATGGCGATGGCGATGATGATGACTACTCCAGCGGAGGAGGGTATCTGCCTTTCGCCTCGACTACCTTCGCAAAGTCGACAGAAGGTCCAGCAGGCAAAGAAGGCTCGGCTGCGACGTTGCGAAAGGCAAATGCTGCGGGAGGGACAACATCGTCGGCAACTTCGAACCCTGCTATCGCTACCACTTCTTCCTCGAAACCACCAACCAGCACCTCACGCTTCAAGAATCCCGAGCCAGCATACTCAGAGTCCTCCCCATCACCTCCAACATCCTCCACCCTACCATCTCGCGTCTTGCACCCCAATGTAAAAACCAAATCCATCCCACCTCCTCCATCCCGAACTCAGCGACACGATCAATCACTCAGCCCTCGTTCCCGCCCTCCAATTCAAACACCGAGCGAAGCAGAATACCACTCCCCAACTTCGATCGGCAGTAGCTTCAGCGACCTGGAGGACGCGGGCGTGACTCGGAGTGCGTTGGAAGAAGCGGTGATGAGCAACGTAAGAGGTGGCACTTGGAGCGGGAGTACAGCTGGGGGTGGCGGGACGGGGAACAGGGTTACGAAGGGGTTGAGGGATGTTCTTGGGGGTGGGCGACGATAGATGACGGCACTCGGTCGTGGGTTGGGTTGGGTAGAACGATTTGCAACGCAGAGTCGTCGGCGGGATTGCACGGCTTCGTCAGATGCTCACCACTTTCTTGTCGTGGACTTCGACGCGGTTGTGGTTCTTGCTGCGATATCTCACTGCCATGGTTGTGCGGCGTCAGGTCCTGGGACGGGACGTCCATCTCATTGCAGACGAGTTGGCCATGCCATGAAAGAGGTCATGAATGGGAACAGAACCGCGACGATTCGGGCGGAGCGACCGAGCTCAGTATGTCCTTCAATCCCGCACCACTTCCCAGCCGAAGACTTCGATGACTGGTACTACAAGATCCATTCCGAGGATTCCTGGATGCGAGCTACGCCGGAGATTTGGCGCTGTATCGGACAGACCACAGACAGAGCATGACGCCTTTGACTAGAAAGAGTCCTTCATTGCGGACGGTCGAACTCCCGCGACAACGATTGAAACTCTACGATACCCTACCATCTGCTCCGCACGCGAAGTAACCACACATGCACATTCTCAACATGAAATGGCGAAAAAAGCACAAACCGCAGCGTCACCATCCCGCCCGACCGTTGTGCCACGCTTCCTTCATAACAGCCTACCAGCTAGTTGCAATCTGTATCTCCCGGGCCCCAGCAATAGTCACCGTACTTGATGAAGGCAACACCCATAACGCAACTAGCCTGTCGAACCGGAAACGAAGAGCGTGAAGAGCGTCAGCGAATGTATCACAACCGCAGCACTCCAGGCTTTTCCGCCTTTTCAGTGTGATCTTACCTTGGGCAAACACCGAGCGCACAATTGAGGCACGCCATACCCCGGGCAATCAGAATCATAGGAACACTTGTAGTTTCTGCCGCAATGGGTGTCGAGCGCACGCTTGTCGAAGAGTTGGTCGGCCTGGTAACCATCAAGCACGGTCAGGAACGGTGTACGATGTGAAATGCGCAATGTCTGGCGAAGTCTGAGGGAGAGGATAGCTTACCGCCCAGTGGTTTGGACTCTGCGTTGGAGCTGCACCCACGAGCGCGACGACGGCGCTGAGGAGAAGGCCGAGACTGGCGACGTTGACCATTCTGATGGGAAGTGAGTGTGTACGACGGTCAAAGAGGAGCCGTGTCTAGGTGTCGCTCACTTGAATGCTGAAATGTAGTTTTGGTTGTGTCGAAGGTCGGTGGAGGAGCGGTGACCGGTAATTGGCTGCTGCTGACAAACAGCGGCAGAGTCGTGCTTATCATAAGTCCTTCTCTTCCATGTCTTCAGCGACAGGCCCAAGCTCCCTCTCCATGACCGCCATCCTAGCACCTTCGTGGATGTTCCTTGTAGGGAAGCAAGGGTCACAGTACGGACTCTGGAGTCTGGACCAAAAGCATGAAGCAGTGCCTGGATCCTGAAGACGATACCGCTGAAATCTCCGGTCCAATGCAAAGTCGAGAAACCGTCGATACCTGCTCAAGGTGGGCACCCATTGAGGTTTTCACGACGGCACTGCTTTCGGTATGCAGTCCAGAGTCCGTAGTAGCTCCTCTTACCTGGGAGAGAATGCCGGTACAGTTCGCAGCATTCATGGATACCCACCCAAACGTCAACTACCTCGTGTTGTCGTCAGTCCCTGCTCGACCTGCTGGGAGGTAGGGATATCCCAGGGACAACGCGATTACCATTCAGGCATAACATCCTAGCTCTCCGATTTTGTGCCGCTTTCTTCGCTCCGTGACGACTACAAGCATCAAGAGCAACGTATCGCCTTTTACTCCAACATGAGATTTACCGTCTTCTCTTAACCAGCATCATTTCGGCGACCCCCGACAAGGACCTCGGAATCGGCAGCGGAGAGGCGCGAAACCAGGGCAACGCGAATTCATCGACCGTTCCACCTCGTCCGCTATGCTGCAGACCTTAGCGACCCTATTCATAATGTCGTACATCACCCCTAACCCTAACCCTAACCCCTTCTCCCGCTAGCTCAAAACCCTCAAATACACCTATACTATCCTGCCCTCCTCTACGCTACGACTCGCAGGTAACGCCTCCTCCCTCCTCTCAAGTCTGATTCCAGTACCTCCCTCGCCTGACTCCACACTCCGCCACTACTGCAGCATGTACAATGCTCCAATTTACCTGCTGCGGAGTAATACTTACCTACGGCACGAAGGCGTCGAATATCCTCGCTGGGATAGATTCGACGAAAGTTCCCGAGCAACTCTTTTGCGAGGAATTCGAGGTGGAATTGGCTACCTTCTGCGTCCTGGCCGCCTCCCAGATCCCGCTGGCAACGAAACCGGGACGGACGTCTTGGGTTACGACGTAAGCGTAGGCCGTGCTGGCGTCCATCCGCCGTTGCAACTCCGTGAGGAATGTCTGTAAATACAACTTCGCCAGGGGATATAGAAGAGCACTTGCATTCGGGTCCGTGACGAAAGGATCGGAAAATAGTACGACGGAGTACAGATTCGACGTTGTGAACACGATCCTCGGTGCGGATGTAAGTGCGAGAGATAGAAGAAGGTACATCGTCAGCAACGCATGGGAGAGAAAATTAACTTGGTGGAGCAATTCGAAGCCGTTTTGAGTGGCGACCGTTACGCCTGCTTTCTTCGGGACGCCCGCGTTGTTGCAGAGGAGATGTAGGCCGTTGCCGGTGTCGATCCAACGTTTGGCAAAGGTTTTACCGACGAGGAGGAGGAGAGGTCGCAATCTTACCATCCGAATCTCGAGTGGTCGTATTCCGCCTTCTTCGCGACGGTTCTGCAGGCCTGTACGGTGAGGTCCGGATGTTTTTCACGGGCGGTCATCGAGCTTCGACATTCTAGAGTGATGTTGGCACCGTATCGGGCGAATTGGAGAGCTGCTTCGCGGCCGATGGGCGAACGGGTTGGAAGGGTGAGAAAGTGAATGCCTTTGAGGGTTTGGGACCAGGTTGAGGGTTGAGGGGGGTGAGGCATGTGATTAAAAGATTGGTAGGCAAGAAGCAGATCCGTTCACCTGTCCAGGTCTATCCCCGAGCTGTGAAAGTTAAGTCTTGGTGTTGTTGTCTTGGAGGAAGAAGCGATGCAGAGCCCAGTATTACCCGAGCAAGTTTTGCTGGAATTTGCGTGTTGACCAGATAGCGTGTCCCTCTTGTCATTTCGAGGTGTTGTTGGCGACACATGGCCAAGGAATATACGACAGGATGTAAGCGTGCATGGTTCCGCTGGAAAGATTTCGTTCATTGGACAGGCATGGCGGTGGGCTGGCCTGACAAGGTGAGGTCGGGTCCAACAGCCGAGGAGGACGAGTCGGACGACACAACACGACAAGGCATTGCTGTCGTGCGGCGTCAATTAATGCTGCCCTCGTCACACGACATTGTCCTCCTCATCGTCCATAGATGATGGCGGTGATGAAGACGAAGATGACGGAAAGATGCAGGCGCTCGGCCAAGGTCGACCCATGCCCTGACCCCACCCGCTTGCAGACCTGCAGATTTATCATACATGTGCGTGCGGCTGAGAAGTCATAAGGCGTCCACCCGTTCATCACAAAGGATCGGTGTGATTGAGGCCGGCAGCTACTGTCCTATGCCACCGAAGTGCTCGTGGTATGCTCTGACCGGATTACACCCTCTAGAGATACATCATCCACCGCGGAACCTGCCACTCACTATATGCGCTGCTACAGCGAGCGATTCGGAAGCACATCCTAGCACTGCACTCATCTGAGGTCCATCATGTCTCTCCGGCCGGACGACCACTCCAGCCGCGCCCGATCAAGATCCCGCTCAGGCCGAGAGAGGTCACGCTCTCGCAGTAATGTGCGTGCCCCATCGCCACCGGAGGCTGCTCTCAGGACGAGCGGCTATGCTCCAACGAAAGAATCAATCTCAATGCCCGAAATGCCTGGAGGCTTCATGACTGCTGGTTCCCATGATGTGGAGTACAGAAGCAGATCCCCCAGGCCGCTCACCACAGGCTATCCGTACCCTGTAGCAGGCTCCATGCCAATGCCGTACCCAGAGGACGATGGAGGCTTCACAATGGGAGGATATGCCGACTTGCCACCAACCGAACGTCCCGGATATCAAGACCAGCAGAACTACCATCGGCCTCCGAGAGATGATCGAGACGATGATCTGGCCTATGGTTCTGACTCTTCCAAGGTGTCACGAGAGCCATTGTCTCGTCATGGGTCATATGCTTCGACTTCGAGCTATCGCTATACTCCAGCAAAGTCCACGACCGACTCGAGGGACAGTACGCAAAGGTATCAATATGCTCCTCCGCCGGACAAGATCACGTACAATGTCAAACCTCAGGCGTCATCTCATGGCTACAGCTCTACTCAGCACAGCTATTCCGACAGGCCCCAAGGACAAAGACACGACTCTCTTCCTCAGTCGTACGAACATCCCGCGTATGGCAGTGCCCAAGTTGTCGAAGTCACACCCGGTAGTCGACCAGGTCATGATTGGAAGCCTTCCAAATCTCATCGTTTGTCCGTCGCTGCAGAGCAGTCCTCTCTGACAGCACCTCGATCTCCCGGCCTTGGACCACGAATGGACAGACTTTCCGTCAGCGGCCAGCGACCTGATCTGCAAAGTCTTGGAGTCGCCTCAAGCGGCGGCGGCGGCGCTATCCCTCCGCCAAGTCCCCTCCTCGAAGCCTACCATGGCACCTACCAGTCTCTCTCGCCCATGCCGCTCGCCCTGCGTATGGACAGTGACTCCGATCTCGATAATCTCTCCGCCCTCGACGACAAGCCACGATCCACCCGATCAAGATCCTCCACCACATCCACCTCAATAACCAAAAAGCGCGTCCAACTCTACGACCCCACAGCCGACGCCAAATCTCTCGCCTCCGCCCTCTCCCACAGCCGTCCCAACTCCTCCCCTCTAATCTCTATCCTCCCCACCCTAACCCACGACCAAGTCCTTGCCGTCCGTCGCGAATACAAGAAATCCGTCCGCATCCACGGCCACGGCATCAATCTGAGCAAACACATCAAAACGAAACTCCCCTCCAACTTCGGAAAGGTGGCTTACATCACCGCCCTTGGCCGCTGGGAATCTGAAGCCCACTGGTCCAACTTCTACTACCAATCCCACTCCTCCCGCCGCGAACTCCTCATCGAATCCCTCACGGGCCGCACCAACGCCGAAATCCGCATGATCAAAGACGACTTCAAAGACAAACGCTACTCAGACAACCTCACCCTCTGCATGCAAACCGAACTCAAACCGGACAAATTCCGCACCGCCATCCTCCTCGCCCTCGAAGGCCGTCGCCAAGAAGAACAAGACATCTACCCTTCCTCCCACATCCTCCACGACGTCGCCACCCTCCACCGCGCCGTGACCCAACCCGGGGGAGGGGAATCCACCATCCTCGAAATCTGCCTCCTCCGCAGCGACGCCCACCTCCAATCCGTCCTCCGCCAATACTCCACCCTCCACGGCGAAAACTTCGCCCGCACCGCCCTCCACCGCAGCGGGAACCTCGTCGGCGAAGTCCTCGGAAGTCCTCGCCCACATCCTCAACGGCGCCATCAACAAACCCCTCCGCGACGCCGTCCTCCTGCACCACGCCCTCCGGGATCTCGCGGAGAAGAATTCCGGGGAGGAATTGCGGTATGAATTGCTGATCTCGAGGTTGGTGCGGGTGCACTGGGATAAAGTCCACTGTGGACGCGTGAAGCGGGCGTTTGCGGGGAAATATGGGGTGGAGTTGGAGGAGGCGGTGGAGGAGGCGACGAGGGGGGAATTCGGGGAGTTTTGTCGGGGGTTGTGTGAAGGCGCGGGAGGGGGAGGGGGAGGGAAGTGAATGGGGAAGGGAATGTATATGTCCCGTCCACCTTTCTCTCGCGCAGAAGCCCGGTTTCAGGAGAAAAAAAAACCCCCCTCCCCAAGCTGCTCTGTTTCCGTTGCCAGTAGTCTCTGAATGAAAGACTCAACCCCTTGTTCACAGGCTACATTCCAATTCCCATCATCGCGCCGTTTCGAGAGCCTCAACCGCAAAAACCCGACCAGCCCCATTATCAAGTCTAGGCCAAAAAAAAAAAAAAAGGATCCTCCCTTCCTCCTCCTCCCTTCCTCCTCCTCCCTCCTTCCCTCACAAGGAGAACGTGAGAAATCTCAGGTATACGTCAATAGTCCTAGAAATACAGCATACCGTTTTCCCCTTCCCTTCTCACTTTGTCACCGTAACTTCACCTACTCTTGGAAAGAAAAAAAAAAGTACATCCCCCTTTGTTTCCACCCTTTCCACCCACCTCCAACCGTCCCAGCAACCCTCCCCATCCCGAAGCTCGGAGCCGACGAAACAATCAATTTCCAGACAGACACTTGCCTGCCAGCCCGCCCCCAGCCGTGTTCACGATACCCTACCTGCCTCAATCGATAAAAACAAAAAAGGAAAAAAAAAAAAAAAAGAAAAGGATGTCCAAAAACGACAGAGAAAGGAGAGGTATGAGCATTCATCGTCGATCAGGGTCAAGAGAGTGACAGCCGGCGGGAAATTTTCGAAATCGAAAAATGCCAACTGCTGCCGATAGTTCTAGTTCTAGTTCTAGTTCTGATTGAGAGAGAGGCGGGAGTGGAGAGAAAGTGAAGTTGGGTCATGTAGAACAATAACAAACGAAACGATACCAAGGCAATACGTCTCCCTCTCTCCCTCTCTCACTCCCTCTCCCCTCCCCCTTCTTCCATAGAAAAGCAACCGACCGTAAAAACTCGTCCGCCAGCCCATCTCCCGTTCACCCCGTTCCGCTCTGGAATTCGATTCTGTTCGTGTAGTGTTGTGTTGGATTGCTTCACAGAAAGAAAGCCCGTCCGGATCCGTACCTCCGCCATCGAGGACAAGCTTTGGGAAGGAGCGCAATGAGAAGGAGGTGGCCAACCAGTATCCATCCCGTTCGCTCAATCGATCCAGCAAGCAGTACCTTACCATTTCTACCTCCCGAACCGTCGGCCAAACGATGAGGGTATATTCATCTTGAACAAGTTATTCTAGTGATCCCAACTGCCCCCTCGCACACATAACCCTATGCGAACGAACAATAATACCCCTCAAACCCCCAAAGTCGAACACGAACAAGAACAAGAACAGTAGAACAGCAGTCAAGTCCGTCCAAATACAACAACAACAAACAAACAAACACATCATACAAAAGGGTATACTACACTGATTCTCATTCCAAAAGAGACAAGAAAGAGAAAAGAAAACTCAATCCACAAGGGGGGGGGAAAAACCTTCCCCCAAAAGCTGCCACGCACTCTTTCAAATACACCCCAAGAGAAACCCCTCCATCCCCTCCCCTCCCCTCCAGTCCAGTCCAGTCCACAGCTCGTCGTTGCGTCCCCCCAAACCCATCCCATGAGGAAAGGACAAACGCAAAAAAAAAGTCGGTGGTATCCATCCATGTTGCACGTATTTGATCCGCGCTGCCGTCGTATCGTATGAAAAAGTCGTAAAAAAGAGCCAAAATAAAAAGGGTGATCCTCGTCTCGTCGGGGTGTCGCGATGTTGCGAATCCCAGCCCGGTTTTCCTTCCTCCTCGAGGCGTGGATGGGGTGAAAAGTTCGCATATTGCAGCGGTATGCATGCAATTCCAGGCTTTCCAGCGTCGGCAGCGATCCAGATCAACCTCTCTCGTCTCGCACCCTTCCTCAAGTCCCACCACACTGCCCATTCATGAACCATCTCTTCCCCTCAAGCCCGCCTCACACTCCCCGCCTCACTTCCAGCAACGCCCGAAGAGACATTCCTCACGCTGCCATTGACAACCCCCTTGCCCGTCTCACCAGCGACGCTCAACCCACTCACACTCCTCGGCACTCCACGAACGACATCCATCGATGCACTACCCGCCCTCGCCTCGCTGAACCTCGCACTTCCCTTTCCAATCATGGAAGCCACGCCTCGGACTTTCCTCGCACCCACAATCGTGGACGAGTGGTTCAGTCTCGTCGTCCGCCAGTTCTCGTACCATTTCGACCTGCTCAGATCTCTCAACTCAGATCTCCACTCGAGAAAGACACTGTCTCGAAGTCGACCAAAGTCGCAATGAGCAGCGTCGTGTGGCGTCGTGTGGATCTGCGATACCCCACGGGAAGCGTCGGCCGACTTTCACACCTGTTTTGGCTTTTGGTACGAACGGTGGCAGGTCGTACGGGTCCGGTGAGAGAATGGACATGGGAAGGTAGGGTGTATCAGTCGGATCGACCATGGATGGGTGCGAGGGTTGACGCTTGTGGGTAGAGCGGCGTTTCGAGGGCGTAGGTAGATCAGAATCGGACTGGTCGATGGAGAGGTCGCCGCCGTCTTCCTCCTCGGATTCTTCTTCGTCCTCCTCGGAGATGTTGTCTTCCAACTCCAGCGCTTCGAGTGGGTCAAGATTTGATGACTTGATGGTCGACCAGACCGCGCGCTTGAGGTATGCCATGTGTCCAATGGTGAGGGTGTCCGCTTTCCCGAGGACCGGAATGACCGTCGTCTTTCCCCAGAGTGCTTGCATGACCTGCAAGTCGAGATCGTTGTCCAGACTGCCTTTGAAGTCTCCCGTCTTCGTGAACGCCGCGGATTTGCCAATGGTGGCATCGAGGTTGACAGGATCGAGGATGAGGAGAACACAATGAATGTGAGTATCCATGACACCTGGACTGCGCATGACTTTTTGCTCTTCCACAAAGGTCTCTTCGAATTTCGACTCGACAAAGGCGGTCATCTCGCGGAGTTGGAGGTCGACGACGGACTTTTCGAGACCGGCGGAGTCCCAGAGGGTGAGACCGACACGTTCGCCGGACATTTCGGTTTCGAGGTAGTGGGAGGTAAAGGAGCCGCGGCTGTCTTCGACGTGTTCGGGAGACTGATGTGGTGTCTGCGAGAGGGAATGGCGGAGAAAGTTGACAAAGGAGGATTTGCCGCTGTTTTTGGCTCCTACCACGAGGACGCTGTGCGGTGGTGGTTAGTGATGTCGAAGAGTATAAACGTGACAAGACGACAGCCACTCACTTGAAAGGCGTGGGATCCTTCCTCCTGCGCACCCTCCTCGGACTGTTGGTCGCGTTAACATTGCTCGAAGCGTAGGAAAAGCGACCACGATTGGCCATGCTCGAGGTTCGACTGTGCTCGTACGGATTGACGACATACTCGCCACTGGCGGCAGGTCGGGCAGGCACGTTGAAAGGCGGCGAGGAGGATGAGGTGGACGAGGTGGCATCACCCGAGCGTGCCACGTAGGCCGGGGGTGAGGAGGAGTTGTTGGAGGTGATCAGAGCGGGCGCCATGGCGTGTGGGCGGGAGAAGTTGGCGGTGGAAGAAGTTCGAGGTTGGTAGTGTGGGCTGTTGGAAGTGGTGTAGGCGTTGTTGAAGATGGCGACGCTGTCGGGACGGACGTCTTCACCTCCGAATGTTGTGATGTCGGGTAGTTTGTTGAGTGAAGGGAGATGTGGTGGGAGGGATGGCGTTGAGGGAGAAGTGGAGGGAGAAGGCCGCTGTCGAGAGCTCTTTCGCAACAAAGACATGGTTTTGAATGGCGTTGAGGAAGGTGCGCCGTGACTAGTTCTGGCTCTCTCGTCGTGATCGAGGTGCACCTGCGCGATGAGAGTGTTGGGGAGCGCTGGCACGGGAGGTGCGGTCTCATCCAGCGGAGTGTCCCTTCTGTCCGAGGACGAGCGGCGGAGGAAGCTGAAGCTATTACCACGCGGTCGTGAAGCCCGTCCGAGCGAAAAGGTGCGGTCGGAGGATTTGTTGTTGTAAAGGTCCAGATCAGATGCAGTCGGCGGTCGCGGATGAAGACTGATCGAAGCCGAGCGCGCGCTTCTCGTGGTCACACTCGGATAGGTGGTGTTGGAGTGATGGATGATGTTCTGGAAATCGTCGTGGGATGGAGAGGGGATGGGAGTGGGAGAAGCGGGAACAGGCACGGGCGGAGGTCTGTGAGACGCAGACCAATGGTCGTCTCGATCTGACAGACGCGCCGCCAGATTGAACCCGGTCGCCATGATGGTCGTGCGATGCGATGCGATGCGATGCGATTCCAATCAATCAATCGATCAATCAATCAATCAATCCATGAATCCATCAATGGACGGCACAGGCCTTTTGGCCGAGTATCCTCGTGTTTTCATTCAATGTCAGGCAGGCCGTCCGACGAAAGTTAAACGAGGGCATAAGCACAGTCAGATTCGTGGTCGCGCAAATGAGGGGCCGTGTCGCGTGTCTGACTCTCGTCCAAGGCGCAAGGAGGGAGAGTAGAGGAGCGGAACGGAGAGCGCGGACGGGAAGCAGGTGGCGGTGATGTCGTCGGTGACGGTGATGTGGGAAGGACAATAATAATAATGAGACAATGATGAGGTGATATATCTTCCAAGTGAAGTGAGATGGTCCCCCTGAGAGTGAGGCTTTAAAGTAAAGCACGCGCGCGTAGTAGGTTTTTCGATTCCGAGCCCGACCAGTTAGACTAGAACTATTACAATGTAATGTATACTATATGTACAACGACTCCCGACGATTCCACCGCTTCATCATTCTCGACACTGGTCTGGACCTGATGATGACAGCTCCCCGTCTACTGCCTGATGATGATGCCTGATGATGATGATGAAGATGATGATGAAGCTGTCTCCCTCCCTCCCTCCACCTTGTCTCCCTCCCTCCACCTTGTCCCTCCACCTTGTCCCTCCACGGCCACCTCATGAAACCGACATCCCTGTCAATCACTCAATCACTCAATCACTCACATCAATCACTCAAAGCCCCACCCAATATAAGCTTTCTTTCTCGGATCCTCCAGCCGAAATGAACCAAAATAGCCCAAGGCACGTTCGTTGTTGCCGAACCGCCCGAGACGGACGAACAAGAGCAGACGTTCCAGACCCTTCTGGTCTTGACATCTCTCGATCCCCAACATCCGAATATGATGATCGACAGATGACTTGCAACCAAAACAATCAGCATTCGCATTGATATATTCACAGCCACCTCTACCGGATCATACCTCATTCCACGAGGCAATACCCTGCCGACACAGATGACATTCCAACTCACTCTTTCCTCACGGCCTCCACGACAGTCTACATACATACACTTATCCCCACTACGTCCTGTCTCTTGTTGCTTCCTAACCTATAGACCACTAACTCCACACACACACATACACTCTCTCCGAGACCCTTTGTTGTTCGTACCACAGGTGAAGGTGCGTGAAAGTATCGATCGGGCTTTTCAAACTTGATCGTCTTCTCTGTGGTAGCTGGAAGTCTGTCAGGTGCATGGCACCGAACGCAAACACGTTTGGACTCCGGTATTGGTTCCTCCCACAGCTCCTTGTGGAGGTGATGATGAATCTGGTCCAGGGTATGTTGGAGGAAGTCGATGAGCATAGAATCATTTGCATGGACACCATCGTTCGCTGAATCTGGTCGTCAACTACCGTGCTTTCGTTCCCAAGGTCGAACTTCCATGGCAACCCTCGTAGCCGCACAAACCACAGCAGCCGTGGTCGAGTCATGAACCGTTGTAAGCGGAGTACACGTCGCCTCGTCGAACGGGTCCAGTACATGTCGAATACAACGAGCAGCCGCCGCAGTCGGTGTATGAAGTCGCCATCTGGCAGGCTACGTCGCAGCCGCAAGTGGGCGTGGGAGCGGGCGCCAAGATTGTGCAGTCGATGGGGCGGTGAAGGTTAAGGAGAGGTAGGAGGAGGCGCTGGGGTATGAGGGAGGGAAGGGCGAGGAGAAGGCTAGCGCCATTGCTGTGGAAGTGAGGAGGGCGAGGAGATTCGGTTTGCTGAACGTTGTGTTGGTTTGGGTGGTATTTGTTTGAGAGGATGTTGTTGGGGACGAAAAGTTGGTTCCGAGACTGGAGGCTTGGTGACGCTTTCGGAGGGTTGATGATGGTGCTTGCTGATAGTTCTCGCCATCGATGGATTCGGCATCTTCCTTATTGAATCTGTGGCCTGTCCCATCGAGGCCGTCCACATCGTGACGTACAATGTGCCAAGATGAGCGAACGTTCCATCTCCGACAACGAGGTAGCGTTCGGTTGACAAGACTGGACATTCAGCCCGTCCGTATTTGCATGATCTGTTGCATTCAAACGTATACCGGAGAAGTTTACGAAGAGAACCGATGATCGGCATCCGTGTTCTCACTTCTCGATGCGCTGATCAAGCATGGTCAAGCACTGTCAAGCACCGCCTTCGATGAAGTCTGGAGGCTCCCCGAACTGTCATTTGTTGAGCCTCACTCTTTTCCGCTGCTTCGGTCATCTTCGTAGTCTTGCTAGCGCTTGTTGGAGCAGTGAAGCGGCCTTGAATTTTTTCTATCCGCCTTCGCACCGGAAAGTCCAGGTCTCCCAGCATCGTGGTTAGATGTTCTGCTCACGAAAGCGCCTCAACGAGCTCTCTGAGAAATACGACGCAGCACGCCGCCATCCTGAAGGAAGCAAAGAACCGTGTGGAAGAAGGACGTCGAGCTTCGAGGTGATCGGCAGCGAGTCCTAGAAGCTTTGAAATGCACAGAGTCTAACAGCCGGTGGTATGGAAAACAGCCTCCTATTCGCAGATACTCAGCGCGGAAGGAATTGGATCGTCTGCGTTCCGCTACTATATGATTCCTCGCTCGTGGAGGTCATAGTCGAATGGCATGTTCCGGATCCTGTCTTGAGAACATCGTGCATTGTTGTTGCATCTCAGTCATAGCATGACTCGATTGCAATCGTGGACGAGATGCACAAGAAGGAACTTGCCTGCGTATTCGCACGTCCAGGGCAACCAGCAGGTAGCATAACAGAGCAGACTCAAAGCGAGCCGAGCTATTTAACAGAGCATGCTATTGAAAAGTGTAAGTGACCTAGCAGGACATGCCAGTAGCAAGTAGAGTTATGCTAACAGGACAGGCTGATTGCATGTCGAGGTACGATAGCAATACAGCCAAATAGGCGGGCCAGTGGTCTTGCAGGTAGGCGAACGGGTAAGTTGGCAGTGCGACCAAGGAGTCGTGCAGGTAAGTTGGCAACACGGTCCGATAGCGTACAGGTAGGCCGGCGGATAGGCGGGTAGGTAGGCGGACAGAAAAATCAGCAATCCATACTCATGGCAAGTCAACGTACTCAGCAGGACAGGCTGATAAAAGTACAGGTAGATTGGCAGGACAGATTATACTAGCCCAGGGCACAGCTGAGCTAGCCGGACATGCTGGGAGCGAGTATGGCCAAGTCAGCAAAGCATTTCATTGAGGGTAAGAACTCTGCTCGACTCCAGACCAGAGACTTGTCCTGCCTTCGATGCAAACCAGACTCCTGGCTGATTGGGTGGAGTTCGATACTCACCGCGACCCCGAGCCATTTCCACCATTGAATTTCACCAGCGGAGTCACCATGGGTGTGAGTAAAGTCTAAACTGATACTTCCACGCTGCGAAAAGCGCAAGCCGATTGCATCAGTAACTTTCGCTGGACCAATCATCACATGCTTCTAGCCGATGCAAGCCATTGATTTTGCGGTGTCGAGATCGAGCAGCGTATAGATGTTCAAAACACAGGCTGGACTGGAGCTGCGAATTTCGCAGAATATGACGCCTGGGTGTGCAGTTCTTGCATGGCAAATGCCGTTTGTGCCTGTTCAAGGCAGCTGAGCAGCTCATGTTACCCTCCGGATTTGGCTTGTCGTGAGCGATGTCAAGGCTCGCAAATGTCGTACTTTTGTCTCGCGAGACCAGTATTCAGTGAAAGATCGTCGTAAAGTCTTCTGTGCTCCATGCGATAATGAGAGGACAGCCGCTTCTATTGGTCGGTATTGTTGTTTATCGGAGTTCGAAACACGGTTCCGGATAGGCAACAGCTTGCGGAGTTCGGCTTTCGTCGCGCGATGTGCGAAAGGGTTCTGAAGAGTGGTATAAGATGCTGCCTGGACCTCAGTTCCGAGGTAAATGTCTTTCCGGTTCTTTCTTCGGTCCCACAAGATCCTGCTTGGAGTCTCTGGCTGTTCAAAGCCTCGTTTTGGTGGAGAGGCGACCTGCTGGAACGGAGTGCGCCATTGATATCATCGCTGGCCGAGTTGAACGACCGTCTTGCCCATATTCGGCTTTTATCGAGCAGACGCCGCACATTCAGCAATGCTATGTCAATAGACATTGCATGTCTGAGACGAGGGAGTCGATGAGGATCATGTCGAAGGCACGCGGGATTGGCCGAGCGGTCGCATCAACACGTGCTGCAATATCATGCCGAGTGTGAGGATACGATGATTGCTTTCTCAACAGTCGGCCTCAATCAATGAAGACTGACATGAAGTAGACGGAGGAGGTGCGGTCTGAGTTGTGTTGCCTGAGGGTGGAAGTCTGTTCCAACGTCACCTGCTCAGCGCTGCCGGAATTTTCGCGCTAGCTATACGAGCTTTACGAGACGCATGTGAAAGGCGATGAAATGTCCAACGACACAACCCGTATGCCGGCATACCTGCACGCCACTATAAGGTGTAATGGTAAAGTACCTGAACCTCTTCATGACGTGACAGGCCAGCCTACCTGTCCCTTCCAATAAGGGTACATGCTAACTTACCGGTACGCCTACAGAGGACGCCCGGTCGACTTGCCTGTACATCTTAATAGGCTGGCATGCCAAGGTACATGTACACCTTATTAAGGTGCCGTGGTCAGGTACCCGAACGCCTAGTCAAGGTGTCAAGGCAAGGTACATGTACGGCCTGATAAGGTGTCATGCTAACTTACCGGTCCTACTTAGCATCACGACATGTACTCTGCGCGGACAACTGGAAGACAAGTGATTGGAAATGCTTCTTCTTCATTACATTCGTTACTTACAACGACCTCCACGCTTAACACGACAAGGCTGGGCAGCCAATCTGGGTGCCATATGGATCCGGGCCGGCAATGCCAGCAATCTGGAACACAGCATTGACAACACCACCGATTCCCTCCCCTGCGATTAAGCCTGCTGCGGTCGCATAGCCGTAAATGTCGAAGCTCTTTGGGTTTTTCTTGGCCCACCACCAAGCTGGAAGGGCGCCCATCATCATGGCCAATCCGTAGTAGGTCTGAGGAAGGACAAAGGCCAATCCGATACACATCATGTTGGGGTGGTATGCCTTGTACTTCGCGAAGCGACCATTGTATGCGTAGTGGCGAATAACGATCATCAAGGCCCCCATAAGGCTGAAGATTATGGAGAAGATGCCAGAGCTGGTTGGGACGGGGAATGTTGGGTCGGTCATGGCAACAGCGACGGCACGCCAAGCAGCAACCGATGGAGCGCTGAATGGGCAAGTCTCGGCCTCGCGATCCAGGATACATGGGTAGGCCTGGGCGAACAGGATGAAGAGAGCCGGGGCCAGGAAACAAGCGACGAGTGTTCCGAGGCCCTGTGCCAGCCACTGCTGCTTGGGGCTGGTCTTGAGGAGGAAACCAACGCGGAAGTCTCCGACCAAGTCAGAGGCCTGGTTAGCTCCGATGGAGGCCAAGGAGCCGCCGAGCAAGTTGAGCTTCTGCGCACGTGGAGGAGCCCAACCTTCTCCCTTGGTGGCGCCACCGAGGACGATCTGGGATGCCTTGGAGGCGGCGGTGAGCGGGGTGATATCGGTCACACCGGCGCACTGCACGGCGAGGAGGGAGAAGAAGAAAGCCAAGAAGATGGACAGGATCGACATCCCCACGGGCATATCGAACTGAACGGCCATTACGACACCTGCGGGCGAACTGATTAGCATGGTTCTCATGGTTTTGCTCGAAGCACTGTTCGCTCGAAGCACTTTCAGACTTACAGGTCATGACGACTACCAGGACGAGGAGCGGAGCCCACATCCACCACTTGACAAGCTGGCTGTCCTCGGCAAAGTCTTCCACAAGGTGGCCCTGCTCTTGGTTTCCACGACGCGCGAGACCAGGTTGAGGCTTGCCCATCTTGGTCATGGCCTTGTTCACACCAGCGCAGGTACCACGGTAGATAGCCTTGCTAACGTGAACGAAGACCTTGTACTGAAGTCCGAGCTCGACGAAGGAGACGACGATCATCATCAAGACACCGGGCCACAGAAGCCAGAAACGAGGGCTAGGAGTCTCTTTGTTGGACGCTGCCAGACCGAGAGAGTTGAAGTTGGTGAGAGGGGCCCACTTCTCCATACCAAGCTCTGGGTCGGCGTACGGCTGGCGACCGAAGGCGGCTCCATAGTGGACAAGGCATGGTCCGATGATACCCCAAGCAAGGACAGACCCAGCGTAGAAGGAGACAGCTGGGTTGGGCCCGACGAGCATTCCAGCGCCGATGAATGCAGGAGTCCACTCAAGGACCCAGCCCCAAGACTCAGCCGCGAGGGCGTTGCCCTTGTATCCCTGCCAGATGTAGATCCAGGTGAAGAAGTGCCAATCCCAGATGATACCAGTGGCGTACTGGGAGACAACACGGAGGACCAATGCACCAGAGAAGGCAATACCGAGGGCACGCATCTTCAACTTGGCGATGTTCTCGCCAGTGGCGGCCATGTGCATAGCACGGATGGTCATGGCGGTCGCGGCCGGGGTCGGGAATATCAACTTCAACTCGCGGGCGACGTAAATGATGAAGAACTTGCGGAGAGGAGTGCTCATGGTAAATCCAAAGTACGCACCCACTGGAAAGGAGTCAGCTGAAGTCCGAGCAAACCAGGAGAGGAACATCCAAGAGCCGACGGGACTACGACTTACCGATGGTCAGGGTGATGAGACGGCTGAAATCCTCCTTGGGAGTCTCGAGTAGGCCGAGCTGGTACAGCGCTGGGATACCAGAGATGAACACACTACTCAAACCACCGGCGGCAGTAGCAACAGTCTGGACGATGTTGTTCTCTCGCGGGCCAAAATCGCCGCCGAAGATGGGGAACTTCTCAGGAAGTGCACGTCCAAGAGGCTTCAGGACGGCGAAACCAATAACTGGAAGAGGTCAGCGAGTATCGCAAGAATGAGGACATCGTATCGACGTACTGGCTCCGAACAGAGAAGCACCGAATGTCCAACCAGTCTTGAGACCCAGATAGACGTTCGAGGCGTTGACAAGGGCACCGCAAATGGAACCTACAAGGAGGGCACGAATAGTGACAATAACCTTGCGCTCATCCGGGAGATCCTCGAACGGAGTGAAGGGATCCTGGATGTGGTACTCCTCGCCGCTGAAGTCGTCCTTCTCGAGCTCGCCGACATAGTTGTGGGGAGACTTCTCGTCGAAGCCACGCTCGGAGCCGGATGACCGGTCGCCCTCCGCTTCGCTGTGGACGTTGAACGCATTAGTCTTCTCAGTCAATGGAGGGACCTTGTGAATGTGTCAGCCTCGAATAACGACGCATATACCATGCTGCCGGTGGGTTGACATACATCTGGGTTGATGTGGCCCATGGGGTCGATCTGACGTTCGATCACTTCGTTGACGTTCGCCATGGCTGTGTCTGGTGTCTGAAGATGACAAGAAACGGGACGATACCTCACAAGGCTGTCGAATGGGGAGCCCACCGAGTACTTATGCTGTGATTACAACCCGGCATGGCACAATCTGGACCCTTGTCCGCACGAAGCTCAGAGTCGCATTGCAGCCGATGGAACCCTGCTGTGCTGAGCACCGACGATCTTTGGGAGTCGCGATTGGACTAGCCCCAGACCGGCCACTCAAGCAGCGTTAGCGGGAAATCCTATCCCAGAGAAGCTCGGTGGAGAGGTCTTATCACCTTCCCAATATAGGCAAGCCCCGTCCGTCTCATCTTTCGCGGGGACGACTTCGTTGGCCTGTGTGGAGGACAAGAAGGCTGAAGAAGGCGGGCCAATTGTTGCTAAGGTTTTGCAGTGCTGCGAGGGTTCATGGATTCATGAACGTGTTCTGAAATCCATGCGAACGACGACCCCGGCAAGCTTCTGACACGGCCCTCGTGGCAGAAACGCCATACCAACATTTGCGGCTCTATCGCGATGCCATCCAGTCCGGCAAAATTTGCTGGTAGGGCTTGATAAGAGCCGGCGGTGGAACGAATGGCAGAGCTGAGTCGACCGAGGTGTTATCCGATATGTCAGTGGCGGGACTATTATCTATCGCTCGGAGTCGGATGGGAGTACAGCTCTGCCCATCCTGCCGCGACTCCGCTGTCCACTGCCCGCAAAGAGGAGGTACGGCTGCAGATGATAGCCGCCACAACTCTCGTTTCCAAATTGGCGCCAAGGGTGGTCTTCACTTCGCGGGATGTGGGCAGGTTTGTCTTCTGGCGGCAGTATGTCTACACGCATCCATGGCCAACTCACGAAGACATGAGTCGTCCTTCTTGGGAGCAAGACGACGCCGACAGACTGCCACAGTCCCCCTTAGTAGGGTATAGCGAACATCCTCCACCTCGGGAGTTGTACGTAAAAATGATAGTCGAGCATGCCAAGGATTCCTCCATCGGCTGCCCCGGCCGACCCCCAAGACAGGCAAAGAGCCGTGACGAAGAACGCTTCCAATCTGCGTACGATTGGTCGTCGACCGGTCGGCGCTTCCTACCAACAAGCGGCGCGGTTCGAGCAAAACAGCCTTCCATCGTCCTATCCGCCACCAGATTTGCTTGTCTCGTGCTTCTTCCCCGCAAAAGCCCTGATGAACGAACTAAACTTTGTGCATCCTGCGAGCTTGCCACCATCATGCCAGTTTGCGTGACAATCGTGACAAGCTATGGATGACACTTTGTTCCCGCGAGCATCGAGACACAGCCAGTTCACGTTGCGGCCTTCATACGGCCTTGCACGGTTGACAGCGATAGGATGACCCTTTTCGGCGGCGGCACAGCAATACCCCTCACCAATGATCTGCGTTGGGATGTTCGCCAGATATCACCCATCGCGCTATCGCGAGAAAGCCACGCTTGAAAGTCGAGTCTCCACCGCATCGAACGCTCTCGGCGTGCTCCGATCTTGAAGCTCGTATTGCTAACCTGCTCCTGCACGTGCTTCAACGTGCTCAGCTGCCCTTTTGGGGCGGGGGGAGATTCAGACGAACCTGTTTGTCTTGCACTCTACACTCATATGTGATTGTTTGCCATCTTGTGGCTATGCAGTAACAAATAGCGAGACTCTGCGTGCGATGTGTCCGGGGAGATGCTTACCTCGTGCACTCTTTCCTCTGCTTCTGTCTTCGTCCGCAATTGTGGGCCAACAACTCCGGAAAACATGCATACAAGACCTCGAAGACAGGGCGGAAGCTTTTGCAAGTGCTTGGCAAGTGCTTGTGGCCCTCCCGGTCGAAAAGCTTCCTTTTCGGACCTCACTCCTCCCGAACAGTTCTCGTGGACTCGCCGAGTCGCCGTCCTCCGACTCGGAGCTGGCAGTAACAGAGGCTCTGAATGCCGCTCCAGGATTCAGATGCAAGAGGAAGAAGCATTGTCAACTTGTACCGAGGTGTAGGTTCGATAGTCGTATATCGCTTGCGGTGGTCGGCAACCAGGAAGTTGCAGAATGCCAAGCAGGATGTGCAGTTCGCAGAAAGGATGTGGCGTTGGGAGCGCATCCTTCACTTCATTTGCACTACGATGGGATAGGAAAGTCCTTAAGGCAAGTATATCTGCTGACTGCGGTATTGCTTGGCAAGGCGGATTGTAGGTTCGCTGCGGCTCAGAAGATATCTTACGGCAAAGAGGGCCTGATTGTTACCATTTTGTTCGTGGTGAAGGCGTTCCTGTCGACCGTCTGTATTGTTGATTTGAGCTGCTGCTAGCAATGTCTGGGCAGCGTTCTTCAGCGGGAAATTGATCAAGAACGATCCGCCGGTTTCGAAGACCACGCAGACGGCCTAGCTTTGCCGCTGATGAACAGTATGGCTAAGTCACCTCTACTGCACCCAGACCGTTCCTGTGACAGCCACGAGAGTATCCTGCCTCCTCCCATGCATGGCGTCCAAGCGTTCCAATGTCCTGCGGAGGTCACGCATCGTGACAAGGTATCCGTATGCTTGAAAGCAACCTGCTACTGTACCTTGTCCGTCAGGCTCATACTCATGGCGATCTGCTTTCAGCCATCTTGCTAGCCTCCCCAGCACTGTGCGAAAGCGGTCGTAAGGCCAGTGGGCGCTCAAAAGCATCTGCAAGCTTATTCCGGGCGTGTTGCTTTTCTGCGCAGGCTGCTCAGCCCGAATGTGCATGCGGCAGTAGTTGGTGTATATGATGCGATGCAGCCCTACCCTTGCGTCAACGCCGTTGGCACGGTATGCTGTCACGCGCGACGAAACGATACGAAGAGCCATGTCGCGGACTGGGCACGATCGGAATCGTCATGTCAACGACACTGACGAGTGGACATGACTTTTTTGGTGCGAAAGCTTGAAATGATGAATATACGAAACGAAAGACTTCCTCGCCGATTCCTGACGAGACTTCGATCAGAGAAGCAGTGTTCTACATTCACCGTCGAACCTGGCGTCGCCAATCTCCTGCCGCACAAGACTGCGATGCCCACAACGTACAGTAGAACGGTCCCGATACCAAGCGAACTCCTGTCCACTGACAAGAAGCTGCTCGTCTCACTTATCTGTGCATCTCCGCGGGAGGATGTACGTCTCTTCGAGTCTGTCAAAGCAGCGACAATGCTGTATCTCTCCGGCTCGGACTGCACGGACTAAGCCACTGGAACCCGAGTTGTGCGTTTCCGTTTTGAGCGGAGCTATGGAGGTAGATCGAAGTACGTCTCTCTTTCACTCGATGATGTACTGGGGGGTCATGGGCGACGGCAAGCTACTCAAAGCACTCCATGGTTGCGGGCGACCGGATGTGGTTCATTCGGGGGCATTCTGTCGGTTTCGTCGAAGCGCAGTACCTCCGTGGCTCCGCTCAATCAAAGTGCACTGCACGACTTGGACCCCGGAGGCTTGGATAGCACGGTCTGAGCGAGAAAGAACGAGAGCATTTTTGCTGCTCGATCTTAGCCAGTGTCTCCATCCTCTCGCGCGGAACTGCACACTCCAAGCTACCGTAGTCCGCATCCAGTGGTGCACTTTGAGCGGGGCCATGGAGGTAGTCATCATGGAGTGGCGATAATCGCATTGGACATGAAAAGTGAGGGGTCGCATGGTCGAAGAAGGATCCTCTCTCAGCATCGTGATCTTTCATCGAGCGTCACTTCCGACACACGTGACTTCCTTGGCAAGAATCGCCACTTTCACGCACGGGCTCACACTCATTCAAATCGAACTTCAAATCTTGCCACTTCACCACCGACAGCGCACCGCATCGCCAATTCAACCACACCACGGTCAAACCATCGATTCGATCCATCACCAACAACAACTCATTCAAAACGCCGCAATCATGGTGAGTTCTGCGCCCCTCCGAGATCTCCACCGAGCCCGCGGAGCCCCTTGAAGCACACGACACCGAATTGGCAGGCGGGCGGCACTGTGCATGGAGATGCATCAGATGGACTTCAATACTGACATGATCACCCACAGGTTCTCGCCGTCGATCTCTTGAACCCAACGCCTCAGGCTGAGGCCCGCAAGCACAAGCTGAAGGTACATTGCAACATACCAGCAGTCCTCCCGGACGACTTCGTACTAATATCACCATCAGACCCTCGTCCCCGGCCCGCGCTCTTTCTTCATGGATGTCAAGTGCCCCGGCTGCTTCACCATCACCACCGTCTTCTCGCACGCACAAACCGTCGTCGTCTGCGCCGGCTGCTCGCAGGTCCTCTGCCAGCCCACCGGTGGCAAGGCCCGCTTGACCGAGGGCTGCTCATTCAGGAGGAAGTAGAGGTTGCGCTGCATACGACTGGGAAGGGAAGGGACAAAAGCATGAATGGATGGAAGACTCGAGCATATACTGCGTGGATTGGAGGTCCATCGATGCGGAATATGAAAAGTTCGACACATACCCTCGGCTGAAATTTCTTCCCGTCATACACCGAAACCGAGCAACACGAGCATGCGCATGGATTTCTACAAGGGTCCCTGATGGAGGAATGGCGTTCTATTTGTGATGCATTGGAGGTGAGATGGCGTGGTGCGTTTTTCTTAGCGAGGCGAGCTCGGGCATGTTTCTGATTATGGGAGCTGTTGCTGGGTGAGGACCCAGACACCGCGCATCGAGGAGGCCTACCCTTGCGTGGTACTGCCAGTGTACTTCAAAAATACAATCAAAACATTCACCAAAACACCATCGTGCTTCCCACATTGGCATTGTGTCACGTGATCGCAGTCATTGCAACAGATTCCTTCAAAAGAATGTGTCTAGTATGCGCTCTTATCTGTAACCTCACCAGGTCCCTGTCCATCCCTCGCCTCCTTCACGATCCCAACCCCACCACTCGTCCCCAACCGACTCGCGCCAGCCTCCAACATCTCCACCGCATCCTTCAATGTCCTCACACCTCCACTAGCCTTGACCTCCATCTTCCCATACTTCTCCTCCCTCAACCCATCCTCCACAACCTTCTCACAACACGCCTTCATCAACCTGACATTCTCCACCGTAGCTCCCTGCCCATTGAACCCCGTCGACGTTTTGATGAAGTCGTAGCCCGCCACGCCAGCGAGGACAGATGCCGCGATAATCTGCGAGCGGTCGAGCTGGGAAGTTTCGAGGATGAGTTTGAGCTTGACTGGAGAGGGAGCAGCAGAGCGGAGGGCGCGGAGTTCGTTGTAGATGGTGGTGTAGGAGTCGGATTGCAATGAGGGGTAATTGAGGACTGTGTCGAGTTCGAGAGCGCCGCAGGAGAGTGAGAGGTTTGTTTCTCTGTTGCGTATGGTGAGTGGGAGCTGTGGGTGCGATGTGCAAGGGAGAGGAGACGTACAAGAGCTTGTGCTCAAGGGAATAGGTTCCCTCGTGGAAACCGATCACGCTGGCTACGGCTACGCCGGTTCCTTTGAGGTCGGAGACGCATCTCGCGACTTCTGGTGGGCGGACGCAGACCGTCTGTATAGATGTATCAGCCTCGCAGTCCTGCTTGTGTGTACTCCCACCTGAGCTGCTCGTTCGAGAGAGAGGGTCTCAACGTACAGCGAACTTCTCTTGCTTTGCCTCTTCCAGCAACTTGTCGAATTGCTCGGCCGTAGCGTCCAATTTCAGCAATGTGTGATCGATGGTCTTGTTGAACTCTTTCGAAGCAGGAGCTGGAGCTGGGTACTTCTTCGATTCGTCGATGGTCAAGGAGTTTTCGAAGGTGGAGATCGCGGAGGACCATTCGGCGTCGGTGGTTGGAGTTGGTGCCATGGTGGGGAAACCTATGATCCGACGCGGTGGACGAAGGAGACGGTCGAGAAGGACGAGATAAGGGAAGAGAGTAGCCGTGAACTTGTCCTTCTTCGTACAGCGCTGTGTATACACACGGCTAAATGTTTCTCAGGTCCCTGTGGAGATTTTTGTGGAGGGCCGAAGCTAGGACTTCGCCTACAATGGAGCACAGATATCGAGGAGCAGTGCTTGGAGATGCAATACCCATTGATCGATTCGTCGTAGGAATAGATCAAGATCTTGAAATTACTGCAAGAAGACGACGTTGTAGAATCGACAAGATATCGAGGCCTCTGTGCTCAAAGCTAAACTCCGCTTAACTTCGTCCGGTGAGAACACTTTTCTCACTTCATCTTCATTATGAATACGTTAATTCGACCACATCCATCTCAATCAAGAAGGCACAAAGGTCTTGGCCCCTCAAGACCGGACCCTCATTTACCAGAGATTACTCGTGATCCTTCTCTACAACCATGTCCTCTTCCGGCTCAAATACCGTCGCCCTCATCATCACGCCTCAACCTATCCCGGCTCCTGAGCTCTCCGCCTTGACGACAGAGCTGGCAGAGCTCCTTGGCGGTCTGCAGGCTTTTTCCGTCCCATCATCTCGCCAGCTCTCCTCGACGGCCATCGAAATCGCGCTTGCATTACAATCTCCTCCCTCCTCCCTCCGCGCCTGCAAAACCCTCACGGACACTGCACCCCTCAAATCCTTCAAAGCATCCCACAACCTCTCCACGATGATCATCCAACCCGCCTCTCTGCATGCCGCCCACCGCACACCAGGTCTCATCGTCTTCGACATGGACTCGACCCTAATCCAACAAGAAGTCATCGACGAGCTCGCGCGGCGAGTCGGAAAGTACGACCAAGTCTCCGCCATCACGGAAGCAGCGATGCGAGGCGAAGCGCCGTATACGGATTTCGCGGCGTCGCTGAGAGCACGGGTTGGACTGCTGAAAGGCGTGCCGGGAGATGTGTGGGATGGGTTGAAGAAGGACGTCATCACTTTCACGCCGGGTGCGAGGGAGCTCGTCAAGGGACTGAGGAAGGCGGGATGGAAGTCTGCTGTGTTGTCCGGTGGGTTCATACCGTTGGCGGAGTGGGTGCAAGCTGAACTTGGGTTGGATTTCGCGTTGGCGAATTTCTTGGTCGAGGAGGAAGGTTTCTTGACGGGTGAGTTGGTGGAGGGCAAGGCGATTGTGGATGGCGCGATGAAGGCGACGGTGCTGAATGAGTTGGCGGCGAAGTGGGGTGTCGTTAAGGAGAGGATCGTGGCGGTTGGAGATGGGTCGAACGATTTGCTGATGATGGAGGAGGCTGGGACGGGTGTAGCGTTCAACGCGAAAGAGAAGGTGCAGGAGAGGGCGCCGATAAGGTTGAATGCTGGCTCAGGAGGCCTGAGAGAGGTTTTTTGGGTGCTGGGGTATTCCGACGACGAGATTCGAGAGTTGACCAGGTAAAAGTGAGGATCCTCCGAAGCCGAGCCACGAACCCAGACTTCTATTTCAACCTCTTGGAAAGCGTGGCAGCACATAGCCGCGTTCACTCTTGCGGTCTTGACTGGAGCTCGCCGACCGTTCGTTCGCCTCTACCTCAAGGTGCTGCGCCTCGGCTTTTGCTCACCTCCCAATGTACGCCCAAGAAGAAGCCCACCAGGAAGACATACGTCACTACCCATACCAAAATCATTGGCAGAGCAACGTGGTCCAGCACTGTTGAGAGATCCGATCTTGGCTTCCAAGCGCCGCCTGGAGGGAGACGTTTTGAGGGCGATGAATAAGCTGTCTCCATCATTGAAAAACTTGCATTCCTCGGCGGACCTGCTCGGAAATCGTCTTTGTCTTCTTCACAGCTTCGTCGACAGCCATCTTCTCCAACCAAAATCGAGAATTCCGAACCTGCGCAACCTCGCTTCCGGCCAGAAGTGCTTCCTCATCTCTACTCCACGAGAATGTCGGTCAAGGAAGACGAATAGGCTACTCATGATGTTCAGCCTGAGAAGAATGGCAAGAGGCTAGATCTGCCGACGACCAAGGCAGTCTTGAAGTCTCCTCCGAGAGGCTATGGCTTCTGGCACAACATCAATACTGCTAACAAATTGGTTCTCCCGTCCTCATTCCCATTGTCCGATGCAGCACATGTGTTGCGTGACCTCTGGGCAGTTTGAACCGGACGGCTTGTGCGATGGTATGAGGTATGTGACCCACAGGGAGGCGATACAGGTACTGAGCGGTAAGACCACACGAGAGAGGGAAATGAGACTATCGTCCGTTGAGCATCGCAGCTCCACCGCTCCACCGGGCCTCGCACGCCCAGTGGCTGGCGATGGATGCGACGAAGCCCAAGGAAGGACGGGAGAAAGAGTGTCATCGCGAACACGGGAAGTGTGCTCTGTCATCGAAATGTCGCCCTCGTATGGACCACTCAAGGCCCCCTTCCTGCTAGGCTTACAGCAAACCACGTCCACAGCAACCCCTTGCACCGCATTGACCGACGCTTACTGCACTCTTCGGTGCCGACTGTCGATAATCGCCCAGTTGGCACTACCTCCCCTCACTTTGAAGCTCAAAGTTTCCGGATACCACTTAGAGGCCGTGATCGACAACGATGCGGCATAATATATATGAGACCATTTACTTCCGCGCAAACATCCGCGCATTCGTCCTCGATATCCGGTCATTTATCATGCTCTCTAAGCTCAGCTTTGCGACTTTGGCAACTCTCTTACCCACTGTCACCGCTACGTGCACCACTGAAGAACGCCTTCAAGCCGCACGACAAGTACTCGTTGGTACGACACCACACGGTCGAGCCATTACCAGTTATCCACTAACACAGTTTTCCACTGCAGGGTACAACGCCAAAGGTCCAGCGGTCAGAAGCTTTCGATCTCGTAGGTTTACCTCTGCTGTGCACTCTGCCCGACTGCGGTCCCGGCGGATGACGGTCAGACAGGTACCATGAGGCGTGCCGGACAGGGCAGGCGCATGCCTGTACTCCCTGTGCGTCAAAGGAGACGTTCAGCGCCCTCGCCAAACTACTAATGCAGTCGATTGAAATTCCCAACGGTCTAGAATGTAGCATTGTAGCCGCGATCACGGGCGACGGGAACCTACGACTTCTCCGGTAATTCTCCTCGGCCGCTCTCCATTGGACTCAAGCTGACCTTGGGTCTGCAGTGGCACAGCGAGAGCTCATGTACAACACCACATAACCGATGTCAAAGGTTTCGCCAATTTACTTCTCAACTAGTCATTTGGTTTGCGTTGCTCAACACGCACGTCTTTAGCGTTCGACAATGGCACCGTCTTCATTTGTCTCGAGGTCCAATTTGGTCTCCTTGAAGCAGTACCCGTATGTACTTGACATTTCGTTCATTCAGACTCCGCATCAATGCTAAAGGTGTGCCTAGATTCCTGCCACCTTTCAAGGATACGTCTACAATGACTACAATGATGACTGCCGCGTCTATGCTATTCGAGCGTATGCCGATATTCCCGATGCTGTACTCGGAAAGCTTGTAAGTATCGGTGTCTCTGGATGGGGACTTGGTGACATCTGCAACCAGCTGCCCACCGAGGGAATTGGTGGCACATAGGATGCTAGGGATCGATACGAGCGCAGAGTATAATCCTTGCGACGTGGAGTATGAATTAAAAGCCCACGGTGATCAAGATCATCCCATGTATAACGGCGTAGAGTTCGGATGCAGGAGACACAAAGTATGGAAGGCCTCATTTGCCTTTTCCTGCGACCACAACCAGGTCTATACCTGATGCTGCCTTGGCCAGTACTGGTGACTCCTCGTTTCGTAGCCTTGGACCAGGCCACCTCTTACCACTCCAAATCCTCCCTCCGCCACCCTCCCTTCTCCTGTCCGTCACCACCACCACTGGCCATCTCCTCCTCAAACCTCCCCAGAACCTTTCCAATACCACTTCTCACCACGCCCGCCCTCGTGACGGCTTTCACTCTCGAATAGAAAACCGGACAATCCCTCGAATCGCACCGGACCTCCTCTCCAACCGGTAAATCCGCACAACTCCTACACACCGCCTCGATATCCGCCACTTTCTTTTCCGCCTTCGTAACCTTGGCGCGGAGGGAGAGGAGAGTCTGAGATGGACGTGAGAGGAGGCAGGTCGAACACAAAGGCAGAGCGTCAGTGGTGGTCACAGTCGATGGCGGAGGCAGACGCGTGCGACATACAAGGCAAAGAGAAGAAGCCATATAACTCTCCATCGTCTTCTTGCCCTTTCCCTTGCCTGTCACAGCGTCCGCGTCCGCAGCAGTACTGGCGCCCACTAGACGCATCCTCTGTACTTTCGGCAGCTCCTCCCACCAAGACCTCACGTTCGCGCCGACGAGGTTGAAGATGCGCTCGAGTGGTGGTATGAGGTTCTTGTTGATGTAGTACTCCGCGTCGAGTTCTGCTTGCGAATCGTAGACGAGTCGTTCGGGCTCGACGCATCTTTCCCACAATCTCGCGCCCGGTCCGCCGGCTATGACCACATACGGCACACGCTCTCCGTACTGAGGTTCCGCCCTCGGATCGCGAAGCATACGTTTCGTGGCGATGATGGCACCCGGAGGTGGAGGCCCCTTGTCAGCGTAGGTGCCCAGCTTGACTTCTTTGGCGAAACAGAAGTCTTGAACGGAGATTTTGCCGTGCAGGATCTTCGTGCATTGAGACTGGAAATATGACTTCACTTGGCTGAGATCCGCAGTGCGGAAGAGCAATTTGAGAGCCTTCTCCTCGATCTTTTGCTCGGCGGGTGTGCCATCGCGACGGACAGTTTCAATGCCTTTGGCATCAAAGTCGGGGACAGTCTGCTTGGGAGACTCGTATTTAAATCCGACGTAGCGTTTCTTTGCGAGCAAGACGCAAGGGTGGTAGACCTTTTCGAACTTGAGCTTGATAGGGCGGGGATTCATGGCCGTGATTTGAGCTGCAATCTCGTCGCCGATTTTAAAGGCGTCTGCGCGGGTGCGGCCGGGAAGGTGTACGAACAAGGAGTCCGTGTCGCCGTATACGACTTCGGCGCCCCAGGCTTCGACAGAATGGATCAAGGCAATGGCCTTTTCCAGGGTCTCCCGCCCGGTCTGCACAATACTGTCGGCGATTTCGGAGCACGGCATGCGGCCGGAGAATGAGGCGGATGTGTAGCCGTACGTGACGTTCGCAATAAGTTTGAGAGCAAGTTGACGATTGTTCAAAAGTTGCTGGAGAGTCTTATCGGCCTTGTCGACCTTCATGCCGGACTTGACCATAACGCGAGTTTCGAGGATCTCGCCTAACATCTTTGCGAGGAGTGACTTGCGCATGGATGGTTTGACGTACATCATGCCGTTGGGGGAGATGTTGAGCTTGTCCTTTGTGAGCTCGAGGAGACCTGGTGTGCGTTGGAAATCGGCAAACCCCAGTTTGTTGGCGCCGCGCCAATTTGTGATGCGTCCGAGGCAAGTCGAGTAGCAGTAGTTGTACGCAATCATGACACTGGGATAGAGCGATTGAAAGTCGAGGACGAGCACTGGACTGCTGTAGAAAGCGGACTGAGGCTCCATCACGAGAGGTAGGCATTCGAGTGCGTTCTGTGCTCCAACTTGCTTGCGGGATGGCGAGACCAGTGCGAACGACTCTGGCTTGGCAATGCGGAACATGAGGGACTCTACCTTGAATTGCGATCCTCGACTGAAGACGGAGAAGAAGTCGACTCCTAGTAAACGGGCTTGTTCGGAAGTCCTGGGAATCAGTTCGTTGGCGTCCAAAATCTCCAGGTCCAGTTTCGTGCGATTGACAAAGTAGTTCAATACCTTGACAAAGTCTCGCGGCCGCTTGCTCTGATACCATCTCGTCAGTGTCGCGTACGAGTAGTGTGGTATTCTGCGATGCAGCAGATGAAACACAACGTTTTCCATCGTATACTGCAGCAAGTTCAGCTCTGACCGCATAGCACGCCAAATGTTGATTGTGTGTCTGCCAGTAATGCGAACGGTCGAAGTGTTGGTGAAGCCCCATCGGTCCGCATCTTTGCCAAATCGCCCATGAGACTGAGACTTCATGCGGGAGAATTCGTCGGGCAGATTGAACTCGTACTGTAGCCTCGCGCGTTCGATGAGATATCCCCAGGATCCATTGTGGACCTCGTATCCCGTCAATACATCGGGATCGTACTCGCGGACGATGTCGACTGTCTTGTTGATGAGATCGAGCTCGTTGTCTTCAGAATCAATCTGAACGTCGTTGCCAACAATGCGACGAATCTTCTCAGCAAGCTCATCATCGTCGTCTGTGGTCAAGACAAGAATACCAAGTCTGGAGGTTTGATCCATCTGCTCGTCTGCGATGCACCATGTCACCATCGCAACCTCGTCTCGTTCTGGGTCAGGAGCGAGCTCGCCACGGCTGTTGATATGCACTTCGAGACTCATCGTGCTCATATATCCTGTCTCGTGCTGGACGCTGGTGCTGGCCTTTTTCTGCGAGAACTTGAAACCATGCTTGTTCCTTTGTGTCGGTCCGTCGATTTGTGAGAGCTCTGGCGCCGGGCGATTCTTGCGCTTCAATTGGGACCCAGCGGGTGGGCCATCGATCTCTAGCGTTTCTAGATCATCTTCAACATCGACTTGCTCTTGCTGAAGCCACTGATCGACTTCTTCGTATGACGGTGGAGGTTTAATAATCTCCCATGATTTGATAGTACACTGCCTCTTCCGCCGCTGCTCCGCGAAATCCGCCGTGGCTTTGTCTGTGGTATGGGACTTGCCAACTCGAACATTGCCGTGCTTGTCAAAGTCTTGCAAGTATGGCAGTGTAGTGCTCTCCAGTCGGAACTCCTGGCCAGCATACTCACGCGGTCGTTCCGGCACGTCTTTCTCGTTGCTGTAGTACGCATCCTGGTAGATGACAGATGGAGTGACAGTCCGTTCCACTTCTTCGAACGATGGCGGGAGGTAGCGATACAGCAGGACGGTGTCACTGCTTTCAACACCGAAAGAGCTTGCGTAGTTATCATTAAGCTCCGGATCGATTGATGGCTGACTCTTCGTCGGCGACTTCAGGGTAGATTCAGATCTAAAGCTGCTCTCTTCGGCGGATGATTGAGCGAAGTCGTGCTTTTGACTCGTCTGCGAATTTCGATGAGTGAGGTGAGCAAGGTCGTCGCGTTGACTCAACCTGAATGGCGTTTGTGCATCATGCGGGCGTTTGACCAGAGGAAAGTTCGTTTTGAGACCTTGCGATGATGAGGAGTGCTGCGACGATGAAGGTGGTTGTGCAGAAGGTGGCAGCTGAGAAATGGACGAGGTATTGAGACGCGGCAGTTGAGCTGCAGGAGGAGGATCAAACGCGTGGTCAGACTGCGACTTATCGTCTTTTGGTCGTGCAGATGCCTTGGCATTGCTGGACATGAAGCGAGCGTATTTCGGTGGGGATGAATTATCCAGTCTCACCTTCTTGAAAGGTGTGGAGCTAGCTGTTGCGGCTTCGCGCTTCAAAGCGCATCGTTCTGCGGGCTTGATCGTCGCGCCGGGCACGTGAGCGTTGTGTACCTTCTCAGCTTCCGCCTCAATCTCTTCCGCGTCACCATTGACCTTAGCGTGGCCCATGTCGCCGTCAGTGCCCGCCTGCTTCAACTTTCGACGTTGAGTGAGGATTTCCTCCGCAAGCTCTTCATCACTGCCGTAGTAGTCCTCATCCGCGACCTCAGCAATGCTCTTCATATCCACAACGGGTTGTGATTCGCTGTCGTGTTGGGTCACCATCATGTCATGGGTGTAATCTGTATCGTCGTGATGCTTTGCTTCATCCGCCTTGATCTGCCACTTCTTCTCCAGCACAGTCGGGAATAGTTCTGTGACACTGTCCAGCAATGTTGGGACACCATCATCCAGATCCAGCTGACTGCCGAAAGTTTCGAATGTGATACCGCTGCCTCCTCTCGCTTTCTTCTCCTGTTCCGCCAATTCGGCAATTGTCTGTCGGAATTCCTCCTCGTGAATCCAGCCACCCTTGCTGTCGTTTCGAGGATCGGCAGACATGCTGACGAGAACTTCTGGCGGGAACGGCGAAGAAGTGGGATCCTTCAAACCCATTCGCATTCTCCTTCGTCGGGTTTCGTCCTTCCACAGACCAGCCATAGAATGGACGAGCTTCTCCTCAGGTGGCAGATTTTCCAGAGACTCCAGTCGTTCGATGAACGATTGATGTAGAGGACGTGCCTGTATTGCGTTGCGATTCAGCAAATCTTCCACGCGAATGTCCAATTCCAGCTGGCAATGACTTTGACGTGGGAATCGTTCGACATCCAACACATCCTTCTCAGCCACTGAACGATCATGCCATAAGTGCGCCGGATCATCTAGATCCTCCCAGGCCGGTAGTGGAGATCGAAAGTGCGGCTTTTCCGTCTCAATGTATGCACAGCCGTACAAATTGAAGTCGCACATCCATTGCAACAGATACTGCAAATGTGCCTCGTACGGTTGGAATACCTGCTTCATGATCGCTCCTTGTTGTAGCAAGTCCGTAAATCGTGTCATGTTGGTAGGATTGAGCAAATACACTTTGAGATAGTATTTGTGTCCGACATTGTATCCGAAGAACGGCACTCCCTTGGCCAGGCTGATGTGGGCAACGAAGGTGGCATTGCGCGGATTCTCGTAAGGGTTTCGACGATATGAGATTGCCAGAGCGTGGTCGATAGAATGCCGGAAAGTGGAGATGTACGATTCCAGCTGACTCTTCTCAATAGACTCCGTATAAGGGACGTAAAGGTACGGAAATGCTCCGTGGATATGCGCACACACCTTCTGGCCGGTCTCTGTTGCGCCAAACACTCGGATCACTGGTACTTGAGGTAGCTTGCCTCTTTGGGTGGCGGAGAAAGCATGAGGACCCCACAGAGGTGCATCGAGCGGACCAGGGAGGGACTGGTAGTTGTCGAGGCAATTCAGCCGGACGCGGAAGACATCTTTAGCCATGGTCGTAGAAGGGAGGTCCTATTGTCATCGTTGGGACTGATGTGTCGGTTGCATGGAGGCTCTTGGGAGGTGTACAGGATTTGTTGATGTCGAAGCCCAGATGGAGTTGACGTTTGCCACAAATCGCGTCCGGTCAACAACCTGGAAGAACGCGCCTTCGATGACTAAGCGGATTGGGGCCGAAAGGTTCTATTGTCCGGACATCCTCTCACACCTTCATCCTTTCTTCTCCACTCACACTCACCACTTCAACTCATATTCTCCCCGCCATCATGCACCATCACCGTACCTTACACGACAGCAAAAACATCTCGTCACCCCGCCATGACGATCGTGCTATGCCGATGCCCAGATCGTCCAACCCTTACCTCCGTGCAAGTGGCTTGGATTGCACAGTCTGAGCCAGAAGTGAATGGAAGTCTGGTTGCTGCTTTGGTTCTCCTGTACGGACATCCATTCTCAAACGAATGTCTTAGTCTCGTCGCGCGGACTGCACACTTCTGGCCACCGACGTCCGACTCGTGCGGTGCAGTTTGAGCGGCATCAAGGAGCTGTGTCTTGGAAATTCTCCGCCGACATAGCACAAACACCTCGCACGTGGCTTCACATGTCAGCGCGGGATGCAGACGTTCTTGGAAAAGGATTGTGCAGTGAGGGGAAGATGGAGCAAATGCATGCGCGAACCGGTCCGAACGATCACGAGGTCCGCCGCACAGCATGTATCGGGCAGAGTTGCCCTCCTTGCGCCGTGTGCTCGGCGTGCCACAGCATATGATGCATCCGTGTAGAGTGGTATTGATGAGATCGTGCATCTGCCACGACCACGATGCAAGCCTTTCGTCAGTATAATCCTCCGCATTCGCCGCATATTCGCATAAGCGATGGAGACCTGCATTGAACGACATGGGGAAGCCTACCTCCCGGCACTGGGGTAGCTTCCCTTTGTGCTTCCCAGCCACGGTCCTCCACCACTCATTACTCCTTCCAGGTACTGACCACCAGACCGACAACGCCAGATGCATTGTCACGAGCGCATCAAACAGGCAGGAGTCAATGACTTCCTGCATTCACTCCCCGCTACGCATAATTCCTCTTCCGTGTGATCGTTCCGCAAGGGACTGGTGAATTCACGGTCCGAGGACAAACGGAACAGGTGAACACCTCGAAATTCGCGCTCCACTCATTTCATTCTTGTTGTTGATACTTAAACCTTGGCCACCGTTGACCAAACGTTCCCTCTTTCTTGTTACATTACTACCTTCTTCCACCTTCTTCCTCCCCTTCTCGAGTCAACATCCTCGTACACTACGAAGATGGCGCCTCTTTCCTCCATTCTCTGCGCATCTCTCGCCTTCGCCGGCACCACAATCGCCAGCGCCCTCAATCCACTCTACCCTCGGCAAAATTCCACCACGCCTGATTGTCCAGGCTATCGGGCTACCGACGTCACCGCTACGGCGAATGGCCTCAGCGCTAAACTCACCCTTGCTGGCAACCCATGCAACGTTTACGGAGCCGATTTGGAGGACTTGACCCTGACTGTCGAGTATCAGACTGGTGAGTTGATCCATTGTGAGAGCGTCTCATTACGCTGGCAAGACACAATGCCATCGAGCGCGCAACCGATGACTCGGTCCAGCGCGCAGTGGCGGGAGCTTGGGCAATCTAAAATCAATGACCATGGCTAACACACTCTACAGACGCTCGTCTTCACGTCCTGATTGAGGATGCTGCGCAGCAAGTCTACCAGGTTCCAGAGTCCGTTCTGACCCGTCCGACGGGTGCAACGGCCGAGAAGGGCTCCAGCGAACTCATCTTCGACTATGTGGAGTCGCCATTCAGCTTCTCCGTGAAGCGTCGCAGCAGCGGCGATGTTCTCTTCGACTCTTCCGCTGCGTCTCTGATCTTCGAGGATCAGTACATTCGTCTGCGCACCTCGCTACCGCAGAACCCCAACCTCTACGGTACCGGCGAGCACGCGGATTCTTTGTGAGGACAACCTTTCCAACTTATGCGCAGCAATCACTGACACCTCCCGAAGCAAACTCAACACCACCGACTACACCCGTACTGCCTGGAATCGTGACGCCTACGGCGCGCCACCAGGCTCCAACCTCTACGGCACCCACCCTGTCTACTACGATCACCGCAACAATGGCACTCACGCTGTCTTCCTGCTCAACTCCAACGGTATGGACTACAAGATCAACAACGATGGCAATGGTACCAATGGCCAATACCTCGAGTACAACCTCCTCGGAGGAGTGTTGGATCTGTACTTCCTTGCTGGTCCTTCTCCAGTTGAGGCTGCGCAGCAGTACTCTGAAGTCGTGGGCAAGGCCGCTATGATGCCATACTGGGGCTTCGGCTTCCACCAGTGCAAGTACGGGTACCGTGACGTTTACGAGGTGGCGGAAGTTGTGGCCAACTACTCGGCTGCCAACATCCCGCTCGAGACCATGTGTAAGTTTGCTTCCGATCAGATCTCTTCGGAAGCTCAACACTGACATGACATTCAGGGACGGACATCGACTACATGAATCTGCGATGGGTCTTCACCCTCGACGAGTACCGCTATCCACTCAGCCTCATGCGCCAGCTCGTCGACACCCTCCACTCGCGCGATCAGCACTACATCGTCATGGTCGATCCGGCTGTCGCTTACGAAGACTACCCGGCTTTCAACGAGGGCGTTGAGGCTGGTGCTTTCATGGTCAGCGGCAACGGCTCGGTCTACAAGGGTGTTGTGTGGCCTGGCGTGACCGCTTTCCCGGATTGGTTCCATCCTTCGACTCAAGACTACTGGAACAATCAGTTTACGACCTTTTTCAACGCTGATACTGGGGTTGACATTGATGCTCTCTGGATTGACATGAACGAGCCTAGCAACTTCTGCAACTATCCGTGCTCCGACCCAGAAGGCTATGCAGCAAGCAATGGTAAGTCCTCTGCGTATCGAAGACTCAATGAGGAGTGGAACTGACCAACCCTGCAGGCTTTCCGCCCCAGCCTCCTGCCATCCGTCTTGGCTCTCCTCGTCCCGTTCCAGGCTTCCCGGCAGACTTCCAGCCACTCTGCAAGGCCCAAGTAACATTCAACGTCAATGCCAGCACCAATTACGGCGAGAACATCGTCGTGTTCGGCAGCGCCGTCACGATCGGCAACAGCAGCGATATTCGGGGCGCCGCGCCTTTGAACGCCAACAACTATCCTATCTGGAGCGCCACCGTGGACCTTCCTGCCAACACTCGCGTTTCCTACCAATTCGTCCGCACCCAGACCGATGGCTCGTTTGTCTACGAGACCGGTTCTAACCGCACGATCACGACCGGAGGGTGCAACAGCACGGTCCAATCCACAAACGACATCATCACGACTTCCTCCCCTCCAACTGCCGCCAAGGTCCGCCGCTTCACCGAGTTCTCGTACAACGACCACAGCTTGCTGCACCACGCACGTCAAGCTCCGGGCAACAAGATCGGCCTTCCCGGCCGTGACTTGATCAATCCAGGCTACCAAATTGACAACGACGCCGGCAGCTTGTCCAACAAGACCGCCGACACCGACATCGTGCAATACGGTGGCTACGTCCAGTACGACACCCACAACATCTACGGCTCGCAAATGTCGATCGCCTCCCGCAAGGCCCTCCTCGAGCGCCGCCCTACCCGCCGTCCCATGATCATCACCCGCTCCACCTTTGCCGGCTCCGGCGCAAGCGTTGGCAAGTGGCTCGGCGACAATTACTCCTCCTGGGCCGCGTATCTCGAGTCCATCGTCGGTATCCTCAACTTCGGCACCCTGTACCAATCCCCTATGGTCGGCGCAGACACATGCGGCTTTGGTGGCGACACGACCGAGAACCTCTGCGCACGCTGGGCGTCACTCGGTGCCTTCTCCCCCTTCTACCGCAACCACGCACAGAACGATGCGATCTACCAGGAATTCTACCGCTGGGACTCCGTCGCCGAGTCCGCCCGCAAGGCCATCGAGATCCGCTACAAGTTGCTGGATTACATCTACACGGCCATGTACTTCCAGTCCGAGAAGGGAATTCCGCTCATTCAGCCCATGTTCTTCCACTACCCGTCCGATTCTGCCACATTCGCGCTCGACAAGCAATACTTCTGGGGACCTGGACTTCTCGTGGCTCCGGTCACCGTGGAGGACGCTACGTCTGCTACTTTCTACCTGCCAGACGACCTCTTCTACGACTACTACACCCACGAGGCTGTGCAGGGTACCGGCGCCGACATCACTTTGCCAGATGTGCCGTTCACGCATATTCCACTTTACTACAAGTCTGGCGTCATCTTCCCGCAGCGTGTCAACTCGGCCAATACGACGACTGAACTGCGCAAGCAGGACTTTGAGTTGGTTATTGCGCTTTCGCAGGACGGTACCGCTGAGGGTGACCTCTACCTCGATGACGGAGACTCGCTTGTTCAAGCTAGCACTTCTCTCATCCACTTCGAATATTCTGGTGGAAACTTGGAGATCTCTGGCACGTTCGAGTACGACATCCAATGTGCCATCACCAAGGTCACGGTGCTCGGCGGTGGTGGTGGAGATGGCACGACTAGCAGGATTGTGCAGAAGGAGTACACCATTCCGCTGACTGGCAGCTACAGCGGCTCGGTCTAAGCGATGACAGAGGGAGTGCGCGGGGTGTGCATATGGGGCTTTGCATAGCATGGCAGCATATGGCATGACAGGAGGACAGTAGAGCATATATTATAACGACAGCGAAGTCATGCTGAGATGCAATGAAATGAAGATGCCTTTGGCAAGAAGTGGTCCGTCACCCTAACGGTCAATATTCGGCCTCGGAATTGTCCCCTGATCTGATATAGTTCCGCTCCACATATTGCGGAGCCTCTTGACTCGACGCCTCCACCTCCACATGGGAGCCGAAACAATGTTTGCTTTCCATGGAGATGGCGATTCACAACTGAAAGGTCTTGCCAGAAAACCAGTGGTATCACAGAGAGATAAGTGAATCTCTCTCAACATATGACAGAGCATGCCAGGTTATCCGACGAAGACATGTGACGGTGAATCCTGCGGTTGTACAACGTGATACCAAGGCGTCCAAGGCGCCTCATGCACGACGAACTGTGCTTGCCGCAGCCGAGCACGCGCTTCTGCCGACTTCAGCTTCGATGCTGAGCTTTCTTTTGCGCTTTCTCATCCCTTAACTTGACCTCACCGCCCTCATCTCTTCCTCCGTCACCGATACCACTCCCATCAACACTACCATGCATCTTACCGCCCTGCTCGCAGCCAGCGCCACCGCAGTGTCCGCCGTAAACCTCTTCGTCTCAGACTACAGCGGCAATGTCACCACTCTCGAGTTCCACCAAGAGTCCTCCGGCAACTACTCCCTCAAGCCCACGTACGTCAATCCAGGCTGCGCACCGAACCCATCCTGGCTCACTCTCGACTCGCACGCTCGCCTTCTCTTCTGCACGAACGAAGGACTCAGCAGTCCAAATGGCTCCCTGACAACATTCACTGTCAACTCCAATGGGAGCCTAACCTCGCTCTCCAACATCACGACCTTGTCCGGTCCAGTATCTGCAGCCATCTACGGCTCCTCCCATCAGAAAGCGCTCGCTCTCGCCCACTACTCCGGTTCAGCTGTCTCTTCATACCTTCTCCGCGACTCCAAGCCCGCCTTCTCCCACCAGTTCCCCTTTACCCTGCCATCCCCAGGCGTTGATCCAGAGCGTCAAGATGCTCCCCACGCCCACGAAGTCCTCACCGATCCTACAGGCCAATACCTCCTCTCTCCCGACCTAGGCTCTGACCTCATCCATGTCTTCGCCATCGACAGCGAGTCGCTCGCCCTGACGCCTCGCAAATCTATTCCCGCTACCCCAGGTTCTGGTCCCCGCCACGGCGTCTTCTACAACCCCAATGGCTTTCCCGGCGCGCAAACATACTTCTACCTCGTCGAAGAGCTCTCAGCCCAAATCTCAAGCTACGAAGTTACCTACCTCCCCGACCAAGGCGGACTATCCTTCACCGGACCCATCAAATCCGAAAACGCAACATGGCTGTTCAATGTTCCCGGCCGCAATGCGCCAGCTGAAATCGAGGTTTCTCCCGACAATCGCTTCCTCGTCGTCTCCAATCGCAACTCCACCGCTTTCAGCTTACCTACCATTGGTGACTCGGACAGCATCTCAACCTGGAGTCTTGATCCTAGGAATGGCGACTTCAACTTTCTCCAACTGTGGCCTTCGGGCGGAGCATTCCCACGGCACTTCTCCTTCAGCAAAACGGGCCAGTTCGTCGCAGTCGGTCTTCAAAGCATCCAAACTGTCGCCATTCTGACGCGTGATGCAATGACTGGTCTGATCGGCGAGCCGGTGGCTAGGGTGGAAGTCAGCGGCAATGTGACGGCAGTAGTTTGGGACGATGAGTGGACTGGAACGGGGTATGTGTTTTAGGGATCTGCTACAACTGCTGTCACGACGTCTGCTCCCATTGGGCCTGCCTTCACGAGGTGTCCTGCGATGCATCCTGGCGCTGCTCCTCTGTTCTGCGATGCGATGGCCGTCGGTCGGTGAGGCTTTGAGGGTCTGGTTTGGACTTGGGCGTCGTTGAGGACCAAAGTGAGGTGAGGATATGCCTGTCGCGGGATGGAGCGGGTCGAGCAGGTTGCGGGCGAGCAGTTCAGGGATGTGTTGATGACTGGACATGACAAACATGAAGCGCAGCGAGCGCAGCGCAGTTGACTTTGACTCATGTGATTGTAGCGTAGCATGCGAATATACGACATGACATTGCTCCGGTCTCGTTTTGGATGTTGTCACGGTGGCCCTTGCGCGCCTCGCCCTCCAACTTATCCATACGGTTCGCAGGTACGCCCACGGAGAATATACCAATCGCGATCACGGACACACGCTCTGTCAGAGAGCAAATATCTCGATCTTCTCAACCTCGTATCGGCGCGGAAGTATCGGAAGACACAACCACGCACCGGGCAATTGACTCTTGGACTCTTGCTTTGGCGACGGGCACCTGTACATGGCCATGGCAACGACTACGTGCGTATTTTGAGAGGCGTTGCTTTCCATGTCCACGTTGTCGAAAGGTCTTCCACAACCTTTCGTTCTCATTGCACACCCGCTCCCAGCCTTTCACATCGATCGCCACTCGGAATCGTTCTCTTCATCCTCCTTCATCGCCCTGCCGGTCTCAGCCTCGTTCGAGCTTTCCCTCTCAGCCTGCTGGATTTGCTCGACCTTCTTTGGGGCCTTTCACAGCTGGCCCAGTACCTGATTCATTTACTCGAAATGGTCCGGCAAGAAGTAATGCTCACAAGATTGCAGCTGAGACCGAGACCGAGTGCTTGACCATCAGACTCGATATTCGCACTTGTGACTGCATGCAAGTTGACATGCACGGTGGTGTACCGTACATGGAAGACGACCTACCTGCACAGAGACCTGTTCGACGACATGGTTGCTGACCTGTGCGGTGGGTGGAGGCTTTGAAGGTGTACATTCACTACACAATCCACTTCCCATCGCTCCCCTTCCTCAGGATATTCTCTGACTTCGTAAACCCAATGTGATCCCCTCCCTGAGGTATCAATTGAACTGCCACGTGCTCGATTTGTGAACAATTGATCGTTCAAGTCATGGCAGGGCAAAGAACGCTGGCACGTGTAGTTGTCATCCGCGGCTGGCAGTTTGAAGGAATTCCTCGAATTGGGGCATTGGTGGAGGGCTTGTTGGCTCCGCTGTAGTAGTAGAGATATGATCAATGCAGATGTCTCTACGCTTCGCTCTTCGGCATGCCACCAGGCAATCCTTCCAACCCGTCTTCCGCAATCTTCAAACCCTTCCCCAGCACCCCAAGCTGCTTGCGTTTGACCCGAAGCAAACCCACCCACTGCATGACCAATTCTTTCTCCTCTTGACCCTGCCCCTCAGCCGCCGTGTGCGCAAGTAAGAGTAAGAAACTCGACGCCGTACCAATCTGCTGCGCGGCATAACCCGGCCAGAAGGAGGAGGCGAAGTCTTCGAGCGGGAGGATCCTGACGAATGACAGGATTTCGTGAGCGGTGGCTAGGCAGCCGAGACGTAGAGCTTCGAGAGCGGGACAACTTGGCGTGTCTTCGGCGACGGGCAGAGATGACGAAGCTCGGAGGAGGGCGCGGAAGAGGAGGACTTTGGCTGCGATGTAGGAGAGATGCAACGATGCCGTTGATGATGGCATGGAAGGATGGGCAAGTGTAGAGTGAGCATTATTGCAGCTCGATCGAGGTTGATCAGGAGAGGCGGATGATAAGAGGGTCGAGGATGAGGTCGCGGGAGTGGCATTGGTTCGGTCGAGGATCGTTGATGCTGAGTGGTGCGGAGATGCTGTTGTAGCCTCCAGAGCTTTATCCTCGGCGTCTGAGCGGGGAGACGTAAAATGTAGCGAGCTCGTAGTGCTGGCTACGGTACTCAATGTCGCCGACAAGGGTACCGGTAGCCCTCGATGCCACTCTCCCAGCCTCAATCGTAGGGGCTTGGCGACTTCCAGCGTACCCTCAAGATTTCCTCTCAATTTTCTCATCGCTGTAGTAGAGTACAGTTCCGTGAGAATGTCATCGAAGATCTCAGTCAGGGAACAGAGATGGATGAAGTGTCCTGCATCTGCTATATTGACCTCCATATCCTCGCCTTCCCGCTTTCTCTTCTTGTGAGCGTGGGGTGCTTCCAGAGACGAGGATGGCGATGTCGGTGACAAGCTGTCATGAGCATTCGACCTCTCGCCATGTCCATCTGCGTCTGCCAAAAAGTCATCGCTAGTAAGCATGGGCACCTGCCACTCCTCTGTCACATTCCCAGCCAAACTACGCCGCCCCAGCCCGGCAGCCAACCACTTCTCCGTCACCCACAGTCCCCACGACAGTCTCTTTCTCAACTTCCTCTCCTCGCTTGACATCGTTGTCCAGGCCGAACAATCCTGATCCAGACCGAGGCTTTGAGCGAGACCAAGCGTTTGACACATCGTTGCCCATGTCGCGGCGGAGACGTATTCCTCATTCAAGTTGCAATGACCCCTACCAGATGAATGCGCCTCCAGTGCGTACGTGTGGCTGCTGCGCTGGAGATGCAGAAGAAGCGCTTGTATCACGGTCAAGTCTGGCGCTTGAATCACAGACTGTAGAGCGGTGTGAGAGAGCGTGAAGAGTGCGTCCTGCAACTTGAGACTCGTTGAAGAAGAAGAAGCTGGCAACCTCATCGACAAATGAGTGTCCGACGCGAGGAATGTGAGGGCGTGTGCATAAATCGCCGCCAAGAGATGTGGTGGAAACGTCGCTTGTGGAGACTGAATGGTCGATTGAGGCAGAGGCAGGACCGGAAAGGCTGGCTGGACGTGTCCGTAATACAATTGAACCAGTCGAGTACCTTGTGCTGATGGGATGAGAGCCTCGAGTTCCCTTTTCCATTTAGCTTGACTATCGCGAGAAGAAACGCCGGGTTCGATTATGAAGAAGGACGGAATATTTGTTGTCCTGTCTTCTTCTACTTCCGCGGTAGCGGAGATCATCCTGCGGACTTTGGTGCTCCCGAAGCTCGTCTCATTGTTTTCATCGTACGTACATCTCGATAGCAAATCCGGATCCAGCTCTCCACCGCTTCCCACCATCTGCATGTGTGTCCTTCGACAGAATGAGTGTTCGTTGCTGACCGATTCGGAGGGCAAACCCGCTACGAGACCTAAAGAAGGTGAAGTAGGAGAGGCCATGCTGTCCGTCGACCCATGGCTTTCGTGGGAGAAGATCTCCGGACTCTCAGACGAAGTCGCCGAAGCGGACATTGGCTCAAGCGGATCGAAAGGCAACGGTTCGTGGAATAATTGCGGATCGAAGGGAAAGTCGTGAATCAGCGTGGGGTCCATGACGAACGACGGCAGACCAGCTTCCCAAGACAACAAGTGGTCTGGTTGATGCGATGGGGGCGGAGGATAGAGGTCCATACTATCCATCCTCGCATGGTGACTTTGGTGAACAAATGCCATGGGATCCACGCCCGTGCCTGCACAAATCTCTCTAGACAAGCTCAAGTTTGCCTTGACGTCTTCGATGACAGCATTTTGAGTCTGCACGTTCGGTCTCCTCCTCTTCGCGGGCGATTCGACGAATGTACATTCTTTCCCATATCTAACGCATAGTTCGCACGGAGGAGCAGTCTCCAGATGACATGCAGCTTTCTTGTACCGGCAGAAGTCGCAGGGTCGTTTGTTGCGAGACTTGTAGGCTCGAGCTCGGTCGATCGGTTCTGTGGACTCTTGTTTCGGTAGCATGTTGCGCGGTAGAGAGGGTGTTGGCCTTGATGTAAGAGGAGAAGATCAGGAAGAGGAAAGGGGGTGGCACTGGAAGAGGACAATGCTATGCTACATGGAGGAGGCGGTAGCGGAGAATAGTATATGCCGACAGAGATGCGTGAAATGTTCGCAGGGTGTGTGATAGCAGGGTACTCCTCGAGTGACACGGCCCCGCCAGGTCCCACATGGATGGAACGCCGCGACATCTGGTTGCTGTTCTGATCCGGATTTCGTACCTTGTTGTCAAGACGCTCGATAGCGGATTTCATCTCATGCAGTCCGATGTATAAAGTACTCTGCTGCGGTCTTGGACGACATCGGTCCGCGGTTTCTCTGCACCACTAGGTACTTAATATGCGATGCCCTCCTTGCAATCCATAAGAGGCAGTGCGATGCGTGTGAGGTTGAAAAGGAAGAGGGGTCGTTGAAGTCGCAAGGATTGTCCCACATTGACATTCCGTCATATCCAGAGTTTATCGAAAGTGAACGTGGCGATAAACCAATCATGAATGAGATCGATAAGGTAATGCAGGCACTTTGACACTTTAGTAATTCTCCTTCCCAGACACAATGCGACGTTGTGTTGCAACGAACGATATCGGAGCCATTGACGCCGTCGGGAAGTCCACATCGATGAGGTAGATAAGCAAGGTAGTCTGTGCTTGGCGAAATCTATCCCTGCAACCGAGATGTTCAATTGCTCGAGCGCTTCGTTAATTGACTCCGTCTTCGTGAGATACCTCTTACCGAGAGCGGAGCGGAGAAATCATGGCTTGTCTTCGGCAAGAACCTGGATCAAGTGTCCAGCTCGCGCGACTCGCGACTCCGAAGCGAGCAGGTCCGAAATTTTAGCGGGAACTGATCCCGACCTTTCGTCTCGATGATGGATCATCCTCGGTTGGACCAGGGTGGATGAAGTTTCAGGCACAGTTCATGGACTGGTTTGCTGGTCGCGGATGTGAAGATGGCCGATCGTGTTCTCAACTCAAGAGTTCCTCCAACGTCGGGTTCCCTCCTCCCGCTGCACCGCTGCTCCTATCTTCTGCCAAACTCCCAGAGTACCATTGCATGAGAGAAGGCAACTCCAGTTGCTCGGAGGGCGCGTTTCCATTCGTGAAGTCCATCGGTAGCAGATCGGCGAGTGATGGTAATGAAGTGGATGCATTGGAATTTGCGTTGGCGTTGTAGGTCGGAGCTGCAGCGCGCAACCCGGGCGGTCGCGGCAGTACCAATGTCATCAATGGATCTATCCCTCCCGAGTTTGTCACTGCCTCCCTTGCGGCAGCGGCATCCCGAACAGCGTCAGCGTTGGCACTAGTAGCGGCGTTGTTCCTCGCAGCATCCGCCGTGGCCCAATCCAAGATGCCGCGGTCGAGAACAATCGGTTCAGTAGAAGCGTCTGGTTCGGTATAGTCGTAATCGTCGTTGAAGGAAGATGGTGCGCCAAGGAAGATGTCGTCGAGGGTGAATTGAAAGGGTGGCGTAGGCCGCTGTCTATCGTGGACGAGAGTGCTCGGAGGCAGCCTAGCCGTTGCTGTGGTCATTGTTGAAGGCGCGGATGATTCGGCCGTCGTGGCGGCATTGGCGGCGTTCTGTTGCGCATTATCGCCGTGAGCGGCATGTCGAGCTAGCATTCTGTCATCTTGGCTGTTGACCGGGCTAGGAGAGCCATCCTTTGGTAGTACAGCAGCAGTCTTTTCTACACGAAGAGTGAGGCCTGCTTTTGCATACTCTTCCGGAAACTTGGTCCTCAGGCGATCTCGCAAATCAGTAGCTTTGCGACTCGAGAGGCCAAGAGCCTGATCACACCTGATGCTCGCCCAGGAGTTGCCATACTTCTTGAAGCCCTTCAAAATCGCGACGTCCTCGTCAGTGGTGTACCCACGCCTTGACCTCCTCTCCGCCTTTGCGAATGGCTCGTCAATGCCTAGACTTTTCAACTTCGAACTCGTCACGCGATGCGGAGTAGAGTTCGTGGATCGAGATGTGGTTTTTGCAGCAGCCTCTTCCGCTGAACCGTCAACCGCGCCCCCAGCCGACAGTTCAGTCGCTTGCTTTGACCCCTCCTCGACCACTTTCGTTTTCACGACCTTCCCTGCTTCCCGACTCCTTCCATTCTTGTACTCCGCTGGACAATACACTCGAAACCGGTCTTTCAAATCCAATGCAGTGCGCTTCCCGAAATCAAAATCCGCGCACCTCAAAATTTTCGTCCAATTTCCAATCCCAAATTTCGCTACACCTTTCAAGAGAGCTTCAGTCTCATCCTCCGTCCATCGATTTCTCTTTGAACGTTTGACTGAAGGCTTGATGGGCATCTCCGCGGACGCAGCTTTCTTGCCGGCGAGTGCTGGGACCTGCTCCTTGGGGACGGGCTGCTCGATCTGCGCTGAATCCGAAACTTCTCCCTTCTGTCGCAACGCTGAGACGTGAGGCTTGTCCACGTTAATTGAGGGTAACAGCTTCGCATCAGGTGGGGGCTGATGCAGTCCCGAAAGTGTTGGTGGGATCCTTAGCCGTTTGGCATGATTTCTGACAGTTGGTCTCGGCAAGTCCAGTACATTGTCATTCGCTTTCTGACGTTTGAGCGACCTCTCCGCACTTGGCTCTAGAATGACATCGAAGATATCATGACCAGAGGAGGGAGCCGGTGGATTTGCGTCTAGACGGGCGTTCTCATGTCGAGGCGTTCCATTCAGGGGATGTTTCTGCGTTTGTGCGTGAGGCTCAATGGGATTCGGATGGTTGATGAAGTCGAGAGAGGTCGGACGATATGCTGCCGAGTCCAGCACTTGCTTTCCCAGAGACATGCTGCGTTGTATGTTGTTTGATGTCGAGAGGAGGGTATGATGGCGTGTCTTGATGACTGACAACTAATTGCGGGTTATCTGCCTGAGGCATCAATAAAGGTGAGAGCATGGCCCCTAGTGGGTGACCTTTCGCACTTTCGGCGTGCATTCGAGGCTCTCAAGCACTTTGTTCTTTCGCAAGTCCTGTATTTGCATTCAACAACTCACGAATCCTCGAATCTGTTTTAATAAGACGGTCATGGTTCTGGTTTTCGTCGCCACGCTTTCTGTGTAGCAGCCCATTGGCTCAGCTCATCTGCACGCTAGCTCATGTCCCTCGAATTCACGAGCAAGGCCTCTGGTACGTGCACTACACGCCTGAGGCAATCACTCGGTACCTCCCGACACTCCTTCCGCGCCAAGCCCACGATGCCCTCCCACTTCAGTTTTCCAGCATTCTCGACTTTGACTTCGCGAATCGAACTGCGACGCAGCAACATCGACAACCACAGCCATGGCTCCGTAAGTATCCTCACACCATGCGATCACAGCGGATTTCCTCGAATGCAGCGACCTGGACACTGGTGCGAATGGTGTGGTGCAGGATATTGCGATGCGAAATGGGTCTCGCGAGCAGGACGAAGTGATGGACACAGGAGTGAGGGCATACATTGCTTCGGAGCATTGCATTACGACAGGACACCATCATTGGAGACATCAAGAGGAGGAGCGCATACGACCGATACACCACTCGCACCACGACCAGATCGCTTCATTTCGACCGCTCGCTATCTTCCAAGACAACGACTTCATGCTAACGACCGCTCAGACGCAGTTACTCCAAGACCTACAAGGTCCCACGTCGTCCATTCGAGTCGGCTCGTCTGTCAGTACACTCCCATGGCCACTGATCGTGAGCTTGCTCGCCTTCAAGTCAATGGTCTAACAACCCGCACAGTGACGCCGAGTTGAAGACTGTCGGAGAATATGGTCTCCGCAACAAGCGTGAGGTGTGGCGCGTCGGCCTCACCCTCTCCAAGATTCGTCGTGCTGCTCGGTAAGAAGATAACAAGAGGTGCACACACAGGACAACCCACTGACTCTTCTCAAGTCAACTTCTCACCATGGATGAGAAGGACCCCAAGCGTCTCTTCGAAGGCAACGCCCTCATTCGCCGTCTGGTCCGTGTCGGTGTGCTCGACGAGTCCCGCATGAAGCTCGATTATGTGCTTGCCCTCAAGGTCGAGGATTTCTTGGAGCGTCGTCTCCAGACTTGCGTCTACAAGCTCGGCCTCGCCAAGTCCATTCACCACGCTCGTGTCCTCATCCGCCAGCGCCACATCCGGTATGTCTTTTGTCTCTTCTTCAATCGCACTCCGTCGCTGACCATTTCCTAAGCGTCGGCAAGCAAATCGTCAACGTCCCATCCTTCATGGTCCGTCTCGACTCGCAGAAGCACATCGACTTTGCCCTTACCTCGCCATTCGGTGGCGGACGCCCCGGTCGTGTGCGGAGAAAGAAGGCCGCCGCCGCTGCCAACAAGGATGCCGGTGGGGACGATGCCGGCGAGGAGGAGGAGGAGTAAGCAAATCGCTCATCTCTGGACTTCACGACTTCAAAATTCGGGCATAGGCAAGGCGTCACTGGGAAAGTGCGGACATGGGTTTGCTATGATACTCGCGATTACGATGGATAGTCGCTGCAATCAAACAACCACCTGCTGAGTCTGACATGTAATTTTTGGCGGATGTCCAAGTTCAATGTCGTTATGCTGATGACAAGTGAGCTCAAGGGCGTCAGAGCCTGTCGAAAAACAGCGGAGTGCTAGCGTCAGTACGTAACAGTGCTGATCCGCCGTGATGCAAGAAATGTTCTACATGCTCACGCCTCCCCAAACCTCCGCCTCACTTGGCCCAGATTCTCTATAGCAGAAGTCCGACCTTGCGGGCACAATTTCTAGCCGTGAACTGGTCTTGGCGCTGTTGATGGACGACTTTGAAGCTGCGAAACTCTCAATCTATGACCAAATACTTACCGCGGGCCATCAGACTTGTTCGCGCCTGATATCCATCAAAAAGGATCTAATTGTCGCATGTCTTCGTCGACTAGAACTCTGCCGATTCGCGAAGACACCACAGGCTCACGATGAGCGCCTGGTGGAGGTGCAGTCAACGAACTGCCGCTCACGTATCTCAACCACGACCTCAATCACTTGCACATCCGCGGCTCTGGTCATCAAATACCAACACTTTCGCGTCTTCCTTAGCTGCGCGCTCTATAGCCTCTCGCCGTCTTCGCGGCACGTGCTTTCGATCAATGTCCTCCGACGGATTCGCGCAGCACGTGCGCAAGTATAACCTTGAGGTAGATGTGGAAGACTTTGAGGAATACCACCCTGGCGGCTATCACCCTGTGGTCATCGGAGACATGTTCAATGACGGCCGTTATCAAGTCGTTCACAAGCTTGGATATGGAGGCTATTCTACCATTTGGCTCGCTCGAGACAAAGCGCAAAGTCGACATGTCTCGCTGAAGATTCTGGCTGCTAGCGAATCAGAAGATGGCAACGAAGGAAAGATTCTCCGTCATCTCAACGATGGTGACTCAAGCCAGGGAAGGCGATTCGTCCCTCATCTCCTCAAAGAATTCTCGTGTGAAGGCCCCAATGGACGACACAGTTGCCTGGTTCAAGAAGTAGCCGGTTGCAGTATCTCAGACTCCAAAGAAGACTCGGAGAAGCTGATGTTCTCTGTCGAGGCTGCGAGATCTATTGCAGCTCAAGTCATTGTGGGGCTTTCATATCTACACGCACGCGGAGTCTGCCATGCAGGTATGTATGACGGATGACTTCATGCTGTGCTTTCAATAGCGCTCACACATCAGACAGATCTTCACCCTCGAAATTTTCTGCTGCGCGGTCCAGATCTCCACCATCTCGAGCCCGATGACTTATACCAACAGTACCGCCTCGACATGGTGCCGATCCGCAGACTCGACGGTACCCCGGTTCAGCCACATGCACCTCCCCACGCTGTCTACCCACTCGATGTTAAAATAGCGGCAGATGAAATTTCCGATCCGGAGATCCAGATAATCGACTACGGGACATCTTTCATGTGGCCCGCGGAAAGTGCACCTGAGCTACACAGTCCTGCTCTGTACCTGCCTCCAGAAGACTTCTTTGGCGAGCCCATCACGCCAGCTGCAGATATCTGGACCCTCGGCGTCAGCCTCTACGAGATCCTTGGTGAGCGGCCTTTGTTTGAGAGCTTTGCCTCTGACCGCGATGACCTGCTCGCCGATACGATCAACGCATTGGGACTGCCGCCAGCACGATGGTGGAATCAATGGGCTCAGCGCAGCGAGTTCTTCAAGCCTAATGGGGACTATGTCCATGATATCAAGAGAATTCACACTCCTGAGTTTCGGCCGCTGCAGCAGCGCTTGTGGACTATGGGACGAGGCGCCACGATTGAGACCTGTGAGTGGGATGTGGCAGGCGGAGAAATGCGGGCTTTGGAAGAGCTGCTCAAGTCGATGTTGAAATTCGAGCCCGGCGAGAGGGCGACGGCAGAGCAGCTGTTGGCTTCGGAATACATGGTCAGGTGGGCAATGCCTGCTTGGGAGCGACAGCTGCAGAGCATGAGATGATGTCGACTTCACAAAGGTATCGAGCGGGCTCGGAACGCAGTCAAGGCGATTGGAGGGGCCGCTGTGGCATCCCAGGATCACTGGCATCCCCGGAGCTGCAAATGAGGTGGAATGATCTGACCAGTCGATGGACTCACGCAGCTAGTGCGCGTGGCTTCCTCGAGAAGAATGGTGTCGCTGGGCTGCGACGAGGTATGCCATGCTCCGAATCACTTGTCGAAGGCGGACCTTACGGCTTTCGTGATCTTGCCGGCATGGACACCTTGCTGGTCGTCCAGCGATCACCAGTCGAATATGTTGACGATGATGACCTCATGTACGGCGCTGATGTATCTCGACAAGTCTGGTCCGCCGTCTCTTACAAGCCGCGACAGGCAGGATCGCTCCTCGCCGTCGTGCCTTGTGTTACGACCATGGCATCCCCGAGCGATGAACTCTCTCCCGAATACACCCCAGGTATCCTCCCTCCGATCGTTTCACGATTCCGGATGTCACTTACGACTTTGCCAGAGTCTGCGGTATTGGTTCATTCTTCGAATGTACTCGGTTCGAGCCTGAGGCCAACTGCTGCATCATTTCGGATAGATGTGTAGATGAGGCCTTCCCCGACATGAAGACCCCTCGCACATTGCTGGTCGCCACGCGGCACATCGAGCCATTCGAGCCTTTGCGAGTCCTGCACGATTGATCAAGGACATCTGCTAGCCTGTTCAACGCCAACATGAAATCCGTGTTGGGACATATGGGCGAGACGCCACTTGCTGGCATTTTCTACATGCGTTTCGGTCAACTCACCCGAGAACTCTACGATGTACACGAAGTCCATATGGCGTCTGAAGCAGCCGGTGTCGTGGATCCTGATTTGCACGGTACCGACGACCTCTGGAACAAGTACGCGAGGCCAAACATGGCGATGCAGCCAGACGAGGGCATCGCCGTCGCCCCAGAAGACCATTCAGTGTTGCAGATGTGGTATCGCAAATTGATGGCCGCACGTGTCGTCTACACGACACTGGACTTCCTGGTCAACTTCGACCGCGACTATGCAAAACTCCAAGCATGGATCACTTCATTGATGGATATCAACGGTCCACATGCCCACTTCGCCAGCCATGTCTATGGAATGAACAAGTGCCCAGTGGGCTTCATGTGCATGGGAGTCAGTCTGTTGCCCTCCGAGGACAAGAAGGCTGGAGTGAAGAGGGCCATCAAAGAGGTGGTCAACGACCTTGCCATCCTGCCGGCGCGTTTTCCTCGCGATGATGGGAGCCATGCACTCATCACTGCTATGTATCTCGTTTACTCCATCGCGCCGATCCGGGGGCTTCTGGAGGCCCCAGGGCTGTCAGGCTGACAGAGACTTCTCGACACCGGTACCTGGATATCGATCTTGCACCAACCTGCAGACGCCGAAGATGCTCGGTCCGCACGTCGAGCGGTCGTGGAGTGTCTCAAACATATGAGGCAGGCTATACTGCATGCTCGAAAAACGGGTGAGACTCTGGAGGACATGCAACAACTTGCCACGGCTCCCACACACCGCCAAATATGGCAGGCTGTGCCTCTGAACAACATCTCGATCGCCAACGTCAGCAATGTCCTCTCAACTGTCATGGACATTCTCTTTGACGCACTTCGCGACAACATTGTCCATCGGATTCAAGCCCAGTTCGGTCGCCCTCGACTTTCCTACACAACCGCAACACCATCAGACATCCCACGCTGCAAGCTAGCTCGAATCAACCTCGAGTGATGGAGCACAGATACGTGAGCAGAGAGCGCCACGAGTGGATGACCATGCTCTCCTATCCGCCAGTCTACTCAGCACAGCAGCAAGCTCGCGTTGCGCTCGAGCAAACGTTTACGTACTTTCCATCGATCCCTCCCGATTCGGGTTCGGACAAGGAATGGGATGCGACAGTAGCCGGCCATGTCGCAGAGATGATGAGCCAAGCTCGTCGTAAGTTCAGCCATTACAAGCTCGAGATCATCCGGGCGTAATCGACTAATGCCATCGCAGAGATTATGCGCCGGTATTTATTGCAAGGCGACGCAACCGTGCCGCGTTCGTTGCCGCAACCGGCATCTGCTTCTGATCGCGAAGATCAGACTTCAATCGACCAGGCTCCAGCGCAGGCTGCACAGCTTTATCGCAAGATCGAGAAGGCCACAGAACCTTCGAAGATCGGCGACAAAAAGATTCACCGCCGCGAGCGCGAGACGAGCAAGATTGCGAACAGTCCTCCTTCTGCTCCGATGGGTCTGCCTCCGCCAGAACAGGCTTCAACCGGACACCTCCAAGACCTACCAACAGGCGCAGCACCTGCACAGGCATCGATGCCTCCTGCCCCGGTGATGCCATTACTACCGCCGTCCCCAACTCCTTACAGCGTGATGGTGCAGATCTGCCCGCGCGACTTGAACTGCAGCTCCTGCACTCGAAATTTTTGCAGCTACAAGTACTCTCTCTGTAAACAATGGTGGAGAGCCCAAGAATTCGGTGGGAAAATCTGCGAGCATGGAGACGGGGAGGGTAGGATTCATTGTGAGGGCAAGCGCTTGGTGATCCACGAGCGCAAGAGCTGTCGGCCTGCGAAGAGAGGAGAATGCAAGCCCACGGAGAAACCGTGCCAACACGGCCACAACTACGCCAAATGTCGTCGCTCCGTCAAGAACAGGAGGAGATGATGGATGGCGAGTTGTCAGAGTTGGTACACAAGGCATTGGCGTGGGAAGGGACGGGAGGGCTGGTGCATAGCATTGGCAAGAGGAAATGGTGTGCAATTGAACGGCCGCAACCGGCTGACATGACAACGATATCACTGACTTCAGCATTCGGCTATGATATTGATGCAATTGAAAGCACGTATGACTGACCTTGCGTCCTTCACTTCCCCCTTGTTACCTCCAACCTCAATCGTTGGGAATCAGTCGCAATCGTCTCCGTTAAAGCATGCTTCCGACCGTATGCTCAGCTGCCCAAGCGGTTTGTTGCAGCGTAGTCCGATACCGTCCATGTAAAATCGTCCGTCCTTTCCGCGCGGTCTCGATTTCCGGCTGCTCAACAAACGCTGCACGTGAGATTATCACAAACCTTGCCACGCTGTTAAGAAAGTCCGCGTGGAAATAAAAAGCTGGCAGTCAGCTCGAGCTTACCTTTACAACACACAAGACCGCCGAAACCCCGGTGCTTGAGTCCCGATCACGGAACTACTGCATTGCATCCTGTCATCCGCGATGGAGCACCGCGCCGTGACCGAAGCGCGCAACGAATGGCTCAGCATCCTCTCCTATCCGCCGTTTCGACCGGACCAAGATCGCGCACGCGCGGCGCTCGAGCAAACATTCTTCAGCCTTCCGGCGACTCGTGAGCCGGACTGCTTGCAGCAAGAATGGGGCATTCAAGTGGAAGCAACGGTCGAGCTGATGATCGATCGAGCGCGCAGTAAGTCACCTCAGCACCAGCATGAATGCGTTAGCATCCATCACTAAACAGTCTGAAGGGATTATTCGCTCATACCTTGCCTCGTCGCCTCTTCCAGAGTCCACAGCGTCGGCATCGGCATCGTCTCCTGGCGCCCCGGATCTTACTATCAAAGGTGCTGCCGAGAGCAGCAAACGCCTTCCTCTAGATCTCGATATGCCTCCGTCTAAGCGCATCTGCACTCTTCGTCCGCCGCAAATCTCGGCTGAGATCTCACCGTACGCCCTTCAAGCAGCTACGTCAGTCGTACAGGCACAACCTCCGCCTGCGCCAGTTATCGCTGCGTCAGCTCGGTCTCTCGCCACAACACCTGGTCGCCCTGTCTCACACTTGAACGCCCCCTCAGCAGTCACTGCTCGGACGGTGCCTGAAACTACGGCCCCATACCGACCATCTCCGACGCCCTTGGACCTCCTGCGCCAAGTCTGCACATATCAACTTAATAACAAGAGTTTGGGATTTTGCGCAAGTTTGCCAGAAGATGTTCCGCCAGCATGTGGCAAGAAGTACCACATTTGTCCTGCATGGTGGAACAACATCCTCGATGAGACTGGTACTGTGCCCCCGTGCTCGCTCGGTGGAAAAGACGGCAGTATCCACAAGGACGAGAACGGGAAAGATGTCATCCACGAGCGGAGGTCCTGCCGACACTGGCTCAACGGAAACTGTCAGTACCGCATGAATGGGTGCACGCACGCTCAGAACTGGCGAGAATATCGAGAGCGGATCATGAAAATAAAGCCGCCGGAGCGGGTTGATTGGGTCAACAGAGCAAAGCTGTTTTCATCGCAGAAGAGAGGAATGAGAGGAGACAAGAATGGGAAGTGAAGCTTCGGATTGGACAAGTTGTAAGAGAATCGATCTTTGGACGAAAAGGAGAAAGACAAACCAGGTGGCACGAACGTTGGGTGCTCCAGCGTCAGTGCTGTAGAACATGTCCAGGACATATGTGGTGAGTGAGACCGCCGCAGATTTCAAGAGAGGACGCAGTGGTCATTGACTCGCATGGACACATGCGCCGTATAAGCTCGTTCGATGTTGTTTTGTCGTACTTTCTCGTCGGAATCAGCGTCTTCCCAGTGCTCCGTTCTTGTGGAAATTGGCGAAGCCTGCCTTGATATATACCGGCATGTGACGATAAACAGACTCGATCACGTTGTTCTTATCCTTGCTATTATTAATCCCCGACATGCAGGCTGGAGTTTCGCTGCCGCCTAGGTCGTCGCATGGAGTTGTCGTCTGAACACGGTGCTCTTTTCTTGTCGGAAGCGTCTTACGCGACGTTCGATTGACCGCGTGCACCGCTTTCGTGGCGTCCTGAGTCCTGACAGCTCGCCAGCATTTAGCCGAGACTTGCCAGTTGTTGACAAGGAACGGACTGAGCTCCGCCTGCCCCGCAACTCAATCTGGTACTAGTGATCGCGTGACGACATGACCTGATCGTGGAGATCAAGATTTCTTCTTGAACGTCGGGTGTCTACCAGCACGATGTGCCGCTAAAAATATAGAGTAGGCTCCGATCTGTTCCATCGTGCTCATCGAAAAGGCATCTTCAATGGCTTGGAGCGAGCAAATCACCAGTACTCGTGTGTGCTGGCTGTCAACATGTCGACGAGAGGGAGCCATCATGCATGCCCGGTAAAATGAGACCGAGATAGACTAACGGGACAACCTGTGTGAACGGCCGAAACGAAAGCATCAAATTCACCGCAGGATTCCACACTCAAATATTGCCTTTTCTCCCACGTTTCCCTGCTGTGCCACCCTTCGGTCCCCTCCAGAAGCGAGGGCTGCCCATTCGTCATTATTACCTGAGGGCATGGCACGGGCGGATTCGAGCGTGCCACTACTCCACGAGGACAACCAGCCGCAGGATAACAGCACCGCTCGAAGCCCTCTCTCTTCCATTTCCCTGTCTCATCAACCCGGGACCCGTTCAGGATCCTTTACTGGCGACTCGCAGAAGGAATTCAGAATGTCGTCGTACGACAAAAAGTGTCTGCTCATCAATGCCGAAATCGACAGTCATGGCATGGGCCGCTATCAGTGGTACATCTGGCTGCTGTGCGGTTTCGGATACCTCATCGACTTGCTGTGGGCGCAGGCCTTTGGTCTAGTCCTGGGTCCGTTGGAGCAGGAACTGGGCTTTGGCGGCAAACAATCTGGAAATATCTCCATCGCGTTCTCCTCTGGTCTCACGGCGGGTGCATTCACCTGGGGCGTGCTGGTGGACATTATCGGACGCAAATGGGCGTTCAACCTCACCGTGTTAATCAGTGGCGTGTTTGGCATGGCACTGGGTGGATGCGAAAATTACACCTCATTCCTGGTCATCACGGCTTTCGTGGGCTTCGGTATCGGCGGTAATATCCCGATCGACACCACCATCTGTCTTGAGTTCATCCCTCAGAACAAGCGCTTCCTCCTGGCGCTGCTGTCCATCTTCCAGCCGATCGGAGTCGTCATTACATCCGCCATCGCCTATGGCTTCATCCCAAACTACTCCTGCGAGCCCAACTTCAGCGAAGGGGACTCTGCGCTTCCTTCGTGCAAGACTGCCCCGGAGGGAGAGCCATGCTGCAGCAAAGCAGACAACATGGGGTGGCGCTATCTCATGTTCACTCTCGGAGCCATCACTTTAGTCGTCTTCATCGCTCGCTTCATCGTTTTCACCATGCAGGAGTCGCCAAAGTACCTGCTCTACCGCGGCCACAACGCGAAAGCGATCACTGTTCTGGAGAACGTCGCCAACACCAACGGCAGAGCTTGTGGCATTTCACTGGCCGACTTTGATGCCCTCGACAATGAGGATTCTTCGTCTGAATTTTTCGACGGAGCCAAGAAGCCATCATCGATGCGCCAGGACTTCTACTCGGAAATGTCGAGATACAAGCGACTTTTTTCGGACTTGCAAACGACCCGTCTGACAGTTCTGGTCTGGCTGACATATATCTGCGACGCATCCGGCTTCACGCTGGCCGGTTTGTCTATCTATTTCACTACAATTCCCATCTGATCACCGCTAACACATCCTTCCCAGGCACGTACCTCCCCCTCATCCTCGCCACGAAAAACGCCAAAATCAACCTCGACCTCGAATTCACCTACCGCTCCTACATGGCCATCTACACGCCGGGCATCGTCGGCGTGGCCATCGGCGCCTTCATGTACGGCATGCCCCACATCGGCCGCAAACTCACCATGATGATCTCCTCGGCCCTCATGGGCGTCTCCATTTTCCTCTTCAGCGCCGCCAACAGCCAAGCCTCCAACATCGGCCTCAACACCATGGAGTACTTTTTCCAATCCATGTTCAACGCCGTGCTGTACGGTTGGACGCCGGAAGTGTTCCCCGCGCCGGTGAGAGGGACAGCGTGTGGGATCGCGAGTTTTTGGGGCAGGTTGTTTAGTATTCTGAGTCCGTTGATTGCGCAGAATATTTTGCCCGAGGAGGGCGTGCAGAATGAGGCGGCGGTGAGGAAGGTGTTGTATTTCGCGGGCGGGATCACGTTGGGTTGCGTCGTGACGACGGGCCTACTTCCCAACAAGATCCTAGGAAAATCTAGTTTGTAACAGACGGGTATGTCTGGGAACCAGAATCACGACATGTGTGTATGTTGCATCAACGCAGAAGTCATCAAGTATTGTTACTCCGTGCCAACAATCCCGAACCGACCAATCTTCTACACGGCACGCTCCTACATCTCCGGCGCCAATTTCCTCTCCCTCAAATACGCCGGCTCCAGCTCCCCAGCACGATACGGACTCCCCGCCCGCGGCTTCCCATTCTGTTCCCAATTGATGCCCTCGCTCTGCTGCCCCGTATAAGTCGGCGGCAAGAGCGGCGAAATCGGGTCTTGAGGTCTTCCTCCCGCGTCCTGACGCAGGGTGCTAACGGGACCAATGATGTCCTCCATCTCTTTCTCGTGTTTGCTGTCCGAGTCGAGGGGTTTCGCGGCGCTTTTGGCCACAAAGGGGGCGATCAGGAAGCCTTCTTCGCCGACGCTGCGTTGGCGTTTGCGGTGGCGCAGGATTTGCCACCAGCCGATTAGCATGTCTTTGCGGATCAAGAGGAAGAAGCAGAGTAAGCCAGTGAGCTGGGAGGAAGTGTCAGAAGGTGGTCGTTTATAAGGATCGGAAGAGGGGAAAGTCACTTACGCCAGCGATGGGCCACACGGCCGCGACGGCTTTTTCGTTGATGCCAATGATGGGCGCGACACTCCCGCACGGTCCCTTGTCGCCGCCGTTCAACACCAGACAGAGGGCCCATTCCTGCAGCTCCGTGCTATTCCTGTCGGTTGTGCCGGTCACTTTGCCGGTGGCGATGAAGACAGTTCCATAGAAGATGGTGGAGACGGCGACGACGATGCAGAGTAGCATACTTCGCCATTGAGACTTCAACACCGACTTGACTCTCTTCCACGCGATCTTTTTCCGCGGCTGCGCGTCTATCTCCATGGCCGACTTGCCGACGTTGGATTGCATCGTGCTCTGTTGGGTGGACTCGCTGCCGGGGCGGAAAAAGGCTCGGAGGTAGACCCACAGACAGAAGAACGTGGTGATGATTTGGATCAGAGTCGCCAGACAGCCAAACGCCGTCAGCCAGCCGAACCAGGTGATGAAGGAGTAGCGATCGTTGGGGACGCAGGTGTTGGAGAGACGGTACGAGACGCCCGTGATACCCAGGCTGAGGCCGAGGAAGAGCAATGGAACGCTGACGCCGACACCATAAGCCACCCATCGTAAGGTCTTTGTCTCTCTGATGTCCCAGCAGACACGGAGATGGATCCAGAGCGAGCGTAACAGGACTGCGATCAAACGTTAGCAGGTTGCCAGCCCTGGAGATTCGAGATCTGGCTACGACCTACGCCACACAGCCACGCCCATGGCCCCCAGGCTCAGTATAGTACCGGATGCAGCGCACGACCGATCAGTGTGCATGTCATTGGGGGTGATCTCATTGTAGCATAGCTCGGGCTTGGTCCCAAGCGGAATGATGAAGGAGATGTGCAGGAGAGTGAGGAAGATGCAGATCCCGATGCTCAAGTAGTGTCGGTGGCTGACCTCGGGCGGGAGAACGGCCCAGGTGAGGAGGAGGAAGATCTGGCAGACGAAACTTGGTATGTTGAACCAGTAGCCAACGGACAACGACATCGGGACACCTTATGCCGGCATTAGTGGTTGGCAATCTCATCAAAAATGAGTTGAAAAAGAGTTTCGTACCGTCATTGTACAAATAGTTGTCGGTCGGACATGGTAAACAACATGTCAATTCAGGCGTGACACTGCTGCAGAATCGGCCGGGAACATCTGCCGCGCGATTGTCAGTCGTGTCGTGGCGAGAATCTGTCTTCTCAACTCACATCCACCGGTCGACGGGAAGCCATCAGGCGACATGAATGGCGCCGGACACGCCATGATGAGCTGGACTTGCTGTGCCGGAAAATTGATGTCGTCGGTGTTTTGGAGGATGCAAAGCACAGAAGAGCACAGTGCATTCCTCAGGTCCAAAAGGGGTCGAGTGTTGGAATGTGCTATTGATCCCAAAGCAGCTTCGCCACGACAAAGGGATCTTTGATTTTCCCCGACTGCAAGCGACGAATGAGAGTCTGTGAATTCTTGCCGACCTGTGAGGTGATCAATAGATTGTATGTACAAATCTGGTTTTGCTGCTTCAGTCGTGCTGTCGTTCCAGTGTATCGCTAAATGGAAACATTGCTTTTCCTTCTGTCTTCTTCATGCTGTCGTGTATATGCTCGATATGCGCCGACTAATGCTTTGCGCTTGCGAGATCGCCGATTCTATCCAACAATTCCGTAACCGTGAATGGTTTGGGAAGTACAGTATCCATGCCAGCGATCATCGCTTCTTCGATCTGGGCCTGTCGAACATTGGCGGTGATGGCGATAACAGGCAGTCGTCGTTTTGCCTGACCTGAGTTCTCGAGCTCGCGGATCTTTTCACAACATCTGAGCCCATTCATAACAGGCATCTCCCAATCCAGGAGGACAATGTCGATGGAGAAGGTCGGAGTATCGGTTTTGTCACAACGCCAGTCTGATGCCTCCAGTATGTCGAGCGCTTCTTGCCCGTGATTTGCAACGGTGACGGTACAGCCTTTGGCTCGTAGTTGTTTGGCGAGTATCCGCTGGTTGACGATATTGTCCTCACACAGTAGGACGTGGTGTGTTTGCGAGCGTGGAAGCTCCCCTGGGGCCGCGGATGATGCTGGCGCATCCTTCGACGGAGCTTTCTCATCGGTCAGTCTAGAGAGAACAGCCATTTCGCTGACCTCGGACGATGCGGGCAAACCTAAATCGCCATGATCGACCGAAAGGCGTGCAAGCGACAGCGTAGAAAGTCCGTCGATGGCTCCGGCTCTTCGAGTCTCAATGTAGAATCCAAATGCAGAGCCTTCGCCTTTGCGAGATGCCACTCCGACTTGCCCACCCTGCTTCTCCGCGAGCTGTCGGCAGATGTAAAGTCCGATGCCGCATCCACCGTAGTCGATATGCGTTCTGGAGGATGCCTGCGAGAACCGCTTGAAAAGGCGCTTCATTTCCTCCGCGGTCATTCCCGCGCCGGTGTCCTGTACACAGAACCATGTGTACAGCTGCTCTTCACCTTTCGTGAGAGGCGGTAGTGCTGTGCTGTGTGGGACTCCATTCGGCTTGGCCCAGTCGATGTCGCCGAAGGAGGTGGGAACTCGAGGCGGGCGCCGACTGGCGCCATAATTTACTGTGATCTTCCGTACAGGTCTTGAGGTTGTGAACTTGATGGCCTACCTCGACGTTAGCGAGAGACTCATGCAGGACGGCGGCTGAACTCACATTGCTCAGAAGGTTGATCAGCACCTGAGCCAAGCGAGAGGTGTCCAGCAGGACGTAGTCGATGCTCAGGTCATCGATAGATTGGTCCCGTATGGGCTTAATCAATGTTCCATTCATCGCGACTTCGCCGGCATACATCTTGAGGACATCAGCCACGACACGACTAGGTCGTTGGGATACCGGTGTGATGGAAAGTAGATCAGATTCCAGTCGCGAGAGGATCAGTACGTCGTCTATCACCCTTCGTTGATGGGCCGCGCATGCGAGTATCGTTTGCGCGGCCTCTACATTTTCCTGCAGTGCCGCACGATACTGATCGACTGAGGTGAAATTGCTGTTCGGTAAGCTTCCCGCAATACCATCTGCAAGCTGCATCATCGCCGTCAACGGATTACTACAGCGACAAACGGTCAGTAATGCTTAGACAAAACGTATGAGAACAAGCAGCAGCTTGGCATAGCCGTAGACTGTCCTGGGGGTCCTTGTCCGTTTAAACATACCGCATCTCGTGTGAAGTGATATCAATGAACTCCTACAATATGTTAGATTGTGATGCTTGCCACAAGCATGCCCACACATACCTCTTGCTGTCTCTTCGCTTCGATGGCGGCGGCCGCGTTCCGGATTTGCACTGATTCTGCCCACTTCATTTCTGAGATTTCGAGTACGTAGCTCATGATGAGTATGAACTCTCCGTTCTCAATCACCGGTATGTTCGTTGACAGGATCCAGGCTGGCTGCTCCTCCGCACCCTCCTCAGGCGGTTTCCATGTACGCTTTAGTCGGACCTCGTGCGTCAGGCGCTCTCCAGTGGTATAGATTTCCACCAGCACCTGCTTCACTCGCTCGACTTCATCGGGATGGAGACAGTCCCAGTAGTGGGCCACGTCCGATCGCGTTCTGTCATAACCAGTGATTTCGTAGAACTGTTCGTTCGCAAACTTTATTCGCTCGTCCATTGTGACCTGAACCATTCCCAATGGTGCATGGAGCGCCGTCTGCCGAAAGCTGTTCTCGCCTTCGGTGGCTCTACCCTCAAGCGCTGCTTCTCGTGACTTCGCCTGCTCCACCGTGATGGTGGCCATCCATTTGCCTTCTATGGCTCGAGCCGTGCTTATGATCGCCATCTCGGAGACGTTGTCGTACAGCCGCCGCGGATTGTGCCCTTGGACGTAGAAGCCGAGTAAATTGCCGGAGCTGACAAGGGGTAGAATGACCACGTCTCGTGACGGCTCTCCGAACCCACACCAGGATATTCCCTCCAGTAGTCCATCTCCTTGCTGCAAGCTGCCATCGTTGTGACTGAGTACAACTGGCTTCCCGCTCTCCTTGGCCTGCCGGAAGTATGGGATGAGTCCATCTTGGGTGTCAAGCCTCGCAATCTTCGGCGCACAAGCATTTCCATGCGGAAACCCAATGCTTCCTCGGAGCTGTATTTCCGAGCCGGTGACAGAGTCGAGATTTTCGCATGAGTAGAGTAATGCCATCGGGACGTCATTAGGGTTCTCTTTCAAGGCCTCGATCGCCAAAGCGAAAACTTCCTCCGCGGAACCTGTTGGTAGCGCTGCAATGGCCTCGAGCACTCGTCGCCGCCGATCGCTCAGAACTGTATGCGTCGATTCATTCACCGTGTTGTAGAGTCCCTCAACCTCGCCACTGTCTCCACGCAGGGGAATGAACTGGCCGACAAAGTAGCTCTCTTCTGGAATGCCTCGTCGGACTGGAAACAAGAGGATGTTGTCGACATCCACGGTTTGGCCACTGGTTTCGGCATGATTGAACACTGGACGCATCGTTTCATACATCTCCGTTCCCAAGACATCCTCGAAGCCTTTACCCATCAACGTCGGATGAGCGCTTCCTGCCGTTATCGCGAAAGCCTCGTTGTAGATGGCGATATGTCGTTTGCCCCAGTAGACACATGCGCCGCGGCTATCCGTAAAGGCCATAGTGGTGTACATGCGCAGTGCCGGTCCGAAATCCTCGATATTTCCCAGGTCCGTGGCTCCATAGTCGGCATCGCGGAACAAATCCACGTGCTCTGTCCGTGGCAAGACATCGGTCCAAGATCGTGACCCCTTGTCGAAAAAGGCATTCCGACGGTCCTCAGAGGGTGCCATTCGAGAGTCGTACTCCACGCTCTGGGTCGCTATCGCCCGGAAGACTCAAAAACTTGGCGGGCACCCCTTTGCCACATGGTCTCAAGACACTGCAGTAATGACAGGCAGATTTCTAAGGCGAGAAAGTATGTATGTCAGTATGGCGAAGCAGAACTTTGACAGGCGCCCGCGTCGAAGTTGGCTAGATCCGATAGGCTAGGGCCACATGTGCCCCATCCTATTCTTCAACTCCCCTAGATCACGACTCACTCCAACTCACTTCGACGGCCACCTCGCAGAATCATAACCCGACTTCACCTCGTTCTTGCTCGAAGAATGCACAAATTAGATCATAGCGAGCATCATTCTTGGCAGAAACGAATGTACGTTGGATTTCTCCTATCGAACATGATATGCACGTGCAGCCGCACAACGACAACTCTTGACATCACATACATGCTGTTCGGGGACAAAAACATCCACTTCTTTTTCCACCAGGCGATGTCATGCGCTGTATGGCTCTGTAAGCGCGAGATTGGTTCAACGCTTCTCAGGACATGGCACTCATCCTTCAGGAGGCCTCCTCGCTGCGATACGACGTCCAGCTCTGCTCGGTAACGTGTGGACATTACCAAAGAGACTTCGCCTCCAGCTCTGCCGCTTCGACAAATTATCACTAGGCTGTCCTGCCTCCGCGTCCAGCTTGCAAGACCTCCCTTGTGCATCACCGAGTCTTCATCTGCTCATTAGACTTGCCAGACGGTTCAAACTACAGTCTGAAAAAGGAGTTCCCATAGAAGTTGTAAGTGGGGATTTTGTCAGGACGAAACCCAGTTTCATCTTTATTTGTTTTTTGTACACTCTGTCTATTGCTATCACCGCATGAGTCGTTGGTCGAATTCAGTTCCAGTATTGTCAACGTGCAAGTCCCCAAAGTCATGAAAGGAAGATTCCAATTTCCAGACTCCCAGACGCCGATAACAAGCAAGTTTCGTATCAACGCAAAGTACAAAATACCCCGATCCCATTGACAGTCTACGTCTACGTCCGACCCAAGGGCAAAATCTCAATGTACCAGCTCGACTAAGCAAGGCGCTCGCAGCGGAAAGGACACTGCCCATGGTGCGACCACTCCGTCAACCAAGGCTGAATACAATTCTTGTGAAAGCGGTGATTGCAGGGCAACTTCGACCACTCCTCGCCGACCGCATACTCCTCATGGCACATCGGACACATGAGGTCCTCTCCGGCGAGATCCGCCTCAGTGACCTCCGTCGTTTCCAGTTCCAAAGCAGGACCGCGGGGTGTAACTGGCGAGGGCGGCAAGCCGTCGTGGCCGCGGAGAACGAAGAACTCGTCCCGGAGACCAGGGGCGAAAGAGTAGACTAGATATTGTAGAACGCGATCTTGTTGGCCCTGGGCCTGCTCATCTCTCGCCTCGACATCGACGTTTGCGATGACGTCGCCCCCTTCTTCGGGCCAGACCACGACGCCGTCGCGCATGACAAGATCTTCGAGCTCGCGGTCCACCGCCACGCCGGTCCTGATGGCATTTCCCAACAGGTCGATCCGGCGAGTGAGGATGGCTTCGACGTTGTTCTTATCCTGCAAGGTGAGGAGACCGATGTCCATGATTCCCTCCAGGCACAATCCTCTTGAGATAACTCCGACGATCCTGCGGCGGGTCTCCTTGAGTTATTCGAGGCGTGCGCGGCAGGCTTCGAGGTCGGCGGTGGCAGAGGATGTGTTGACTGCGGGGAACATGAAGTTCAAGGTGTTTCTGAAAGCGTTCATGATTGCGACCGAAGAGTAGCAAGGGCCTGCGATGCTTTCCTCGAGTTGTTTTGGAGTGTAGTAGACTTGTGAGTAGAAGAAGTCTGGTTAATGAGGTCTGAAGGTCTGAAAGTGGAGGCAGAGGTAAATCTCTCCGTGGTGCAATTATATGTTGTAGCAAGGCAGAGTCTCCTCTACTTGTTCCATCACTCCAGGAGCCTGACAAGGCACTTGTGCAGAGTCTTGATTTTGTGCAGACAACAGTCGCTTGTGGAGCCTTGCTTTGTGAAAACAATAGCTTTTTTCACTACGTCTGCATGGCTCCTGAACCAATTTGAACATCAACAAAGTCGACAGGTTCAAATCTCATTGATCTCAGTGAGGAGGGATGCTCCATGCGACAGGTCCCGACGGAGCAGTAGACACGGACCTCTCACTTTGGTCAGCCGGGAACGAAGAGGTCCAGTTAGGTCACTCCAAGTCTGTACTTTGTTCAGATGCTCCTAGGCGATCAGTCACATCGTCGAGTCTTGTCAACATGCCCTTAAAGCCTCGCCTTCCTCTCCCGCGGCAAGTGAACCTCCTTCAAAATCTTCCCGCCAACATCAAATGCCTCGCAAGGGAAAGTACAAGCCACAAACCTCGCCGGCTTGTCCTTGGAAGCATTCTTCCAGCGATGCATTGTGCCTCGTTGGATGATGTGGTCCTGCCTCAATCGTTAGATGTATCTCTATGGTCGGTGCCGGGCAGATGTGCTTACACCAGGATATAGCCTCACAACCTGCCCACCGTCAAGCTCATGATCAATCTCACCAATAACGCAGATAGAATAGTCGATACTAACAGTCTGGTGCATCTGACTTAAGGCTCCATGTTCGAGATCTACGGCCACGAGGTTCGAGCCAGGCTGTGGTAGTACGATTTCGCTGCGTTTATAGCTCGTTACGGCATCGTCGGACCGGTATGACTTGACATCAGCGTCGGCGGTGCGGACTGCGGGTACACTGCCGACCGAGTATGATCGCGCCATGCCGCCGAAACCTGGGTTGTAGTTGCAGACTTGAGCGGGAGAGTCGGCGTAGCATGCTCTTGCCGGCAGAGTCGTGAGTGGTGATGTGGCGTTTGCAGGGCCGGAGGCCACAGGCGCCTGAGGAAGACATTGTTGACTGAGTGATGTAGGATCTGGTGTTGAATGATGCAGTCAGAGTCTTGTCCTTCCGTGGTGACAGACCGCTGTTGCTTAAAACAAGGTCGGGTCTCGTTGGATGGGACCGCAGAGCTTGAGACTGGACTTGTCTCTCACTCCGGAATGATACCGGCAAAAGAGATGTTGGAGATGGTCCGAACGGGACGGTATTATTGATCAGCTGTTGGGCGTCCACGGCGTCGTCGTCGCCTCTCGCCACTCAGCTTCCCGGGATTGGTCTAAGCATACCTGCTCCACACCCCGCAAGCGAACGCGAAGGCTAGACTCGTCTGGCGGCATGTTGTACTGATGTACCTGCTCACTCCGTCTCCCAAGGTCGAGGCGGTACCTCCTAGGAGAGGCAGTGCGAGCTTGGCTATGAGCTCTGGGTGGGACATATCGGAAAGAGCCCAGTTGCGATGTCGCACCATGATAGTATGCCGCTCTTCTTCCTGCGGAGGGACACTCATTATGGCCTTGCTTTGGTAACAAAGGGCTGGTTGTCGATCGTACGTACGAGAGTGTAGGGCAAACTGCCGAAGGCCGAGTTCGTTGGTAATCATGTCCGCTGGTATGAAGTGCCTCAAATTGAGAGACGAGTATACATAGCATGTCCCTCGACGAGCGGTTCAGGTGGGACTAGGGAGTTGTGCGGTGGATTTGTATTGCGGAATTGGGTATTTTGCTTTTTCGTATGTTAAAGCTGGGGTGGGGAAGGTGTTGGGGTGGGATTTGAATGCTTGGAGTGTGGAAGGGTTGAGGAGGGGTGCGAGGGGGAATAAGTGGGAGGTTGAGGTTTTCGACGGGGAGGAGGGGCGGGAGGAGAGGATGGCGGGTGGGGAGGCGAGGTTGTCGGTTTTCAACGAGAGTAATGAGCATGCGCCGGGGAGGATTGCGAGGATGAGGGAGAGGTTACCACCGGTTAGGCATGTCAATTGTGGGATGCTGCCGAGTTCGCGGGCGAGTTTGTTGCTTGCGGCGAAGGTGCTGGATGAGAAATTTGATGGATGGGTGCATGTGCATGAGAATTTCTTGGTGGAAGAGATTGAGGTGAAAGCTGAGGGGACGATGAGGGAGTTGAAGGGATTGCTGGAGGAGCAGAGGGGAGGAGAGGTGCCAACTGAAGTTGAATACATCAACAGGCTGAAGAGCTACGCACCTGGCGTAATGCATTGTGTAATAGATATCTTCGTTGAAGCGACGAGTTCCCCCTGACGTTTTGCTGCAAATGTGTCGCTGTCGTGATTTCGTCCATGCCCTTCACAGGTTGTATGCTGCTATCACAGCCAGTATGACAGCCACCCAACCCAACGTCTGTGCGTGTAAAAAATGCTGATGTTCCTCTGCCATTACCCAAAACTCCATCCAAGCCAGGATCGGTAGGGCGATGTACACCCACTCCCTCTTGAACCTCAAATCCTGTACCTTTGTCCTCTCCAACAGTCTATGCAAATCATCAGTCATATCCATCTCATGCTCATCCATGTTTCCGAAACTTCTCCGGTATATTCGCTTCGACGATTTGTTGGGAGTCCAATATTCTCTGCCTCTCCTCCTGCGCGTCCAACTCGTCGTGATGTCTGAAATGTTCAATGTCCTCGGGATGAATCAAATCCTCCTCCTTTGTATTCTCATCGTGATACTTCTCCCAATGATGAATCTCATACTCATACTCGTCATCGCCGTGGTGTCCCGGTCCCCAGCCAAAATCCGGGAGTGAGATTCCTTGTGCTGTACCGATCGTGTACTCTGCGAAGGAAATTGTGCCGGTGCCGTCGCGATCGTAGAGGGCTATGACTCTCTTTACGGCGTCTTCTTTTTCGGAGGAGGCGATTTGAGAGGTTGTGTGGTGGTCGAGGCCATAGAACTTATAGATGTCGTCGTGGGTCCATTCGTTGGACGAGTCGAAGTCGTGGAGGGTGAAGAAGGCGCCCGCGTCGAAGTTGGCGATGTGGTGTTCCTCTGGGATGCTTGTCAGGTTGTGTCTAGGGGGACCATCAAGGTTTGAGGGTTGTCGTACCAGCCATATGCCTGGTTGCCCAGTCTGCATCTTGGGCGACTATTGGTGCTTGTTCGTGGGCGTGGTTGCCATGGGCTTGTATGGTTGTGCAGAAGCTTGCTGCGATGGCGAGGATGATAGAATGCATGGCCGCGTGCATCTACACAGAGTCTGTATTTGAGATTTCAGATCGAGCAAGGATGAATTGATGGCAAGCTCCAAGGGAGTAAGAAGAGGCATGTGAAAGCGACCATTACGACTGGGTATTCTCCGTACCAGTCGGTATCAAAGCTGCTGATGGAGATTCACGTCACTTCACGATTCGAGGGCCATTCTATCGACGTCGCCTTCATCAATACGAGCGACCTACAAAGGGCGGACAGTTGCTCGCAACAAGCCAAACTCTGCAGCCCGGACGTGCGACAATGCTGGCTTCCTCAGACCGGACGGCGTCTGCAAGTTCGTGGACTGGTACATGATCTTGGTCGAGACCTGGCGTTGAAGGCCGCGAGCTTCGGGTTGAATCGACTGTCTAGTACTGCCAGGACAAGCTATCGCCATGGCTGTCGACGGATCGGGAAAGTCATGTACCGTCGTGTTGCACGATGATCGTGTCTCACATGTGGACATTCTGGCCGGCCAGCGGGTCATGCACGTCGGCGAAGTAGCCTGGCTTTCAGCATCCGGAGCGAAGACCTTGTGCATATGCCCTGCTGGACTGGCGACGAATTCCAACGAGGTATCGATTCATATTTCCCTGGCGCAGCGATTTGGTTTCGAGAACCGCGTCACCGGTCGGGTTGAGCTCATCGAAGATCTGGACGGCGCCACGGCAACCCATGCTGAATTGATGTTTCGAGATCAATACCTTTCTCGAGCGGACATGTGGCAGCTCATGGGACGTGTGCAGGATACCGTTTTGTTCCGTGGCCAGGTGTTGAACTATCTTGGTACCTCAACTGCTGAAGTCAAGCATGTCTACATATCTGGGAATGAAGTCGAGTCCGGATTTTGCTCACATCCGCAGACCAAAGCCATCTTTCGAAGCGCCAGTGCAAGGTACACGATTCTGGTCGAAATCTCACAAGAAATGCTGTCAAGCTGGAGCAATGGCGAGCTGATGTACGAGCGACTTCTCAATGGCTTCTTACCTGACTTGTTCAATCGATGGAAGATGCTAAAAGTCAGGCATCAGGTGTCTGTCATCCTGTTCGGCCGGTCAAAGATGGCAAATGGAAACGGCAAGCATGATTCTTACGAGTCTGGACATGGCGAGGATTTCTTCCATGTCCTGGTCTCCGAGACTGTGAGCTCAAACTGGCTTGTCATCATCCGCAAGCTTAAGCAGGCGTTCAACGATCGAACGCTTTCGAGGGCAGTGTCTCTTGCAGCCGAGAGTAACATGCTGGAAGCTATTCATTTGACTGCTTTGGACTTCTCGGACGATCAGACGGACACTCACCTCATGAGCACCGGCACATCGATCATTGCAGTCACAGCCGGCACGGGGCTTTTCGATGCAGATCATACCTTGTTAAAGCAAACTACCGATCTTCTCATCGGCAACAGCATTGGCGTGGATATCGTCGCGTTGTCGCCACGACCATTGACCCCAGTGCCTCTATTCAAGTACGATCACAATGGTACTACAGAGTACGGGCTGCCACACTGGGTCGACATCTCTTTCTGGAAAGGTCCGTATGACGCCGACGTCTCTACATGGACCATCCCAGAGACCGAAGAGCCGGTGAAAGACATCGCTCTACCGTTCTTGAAGGAAAGTAGCAGCGCTGCCCTCGATATTAGCATTCTGGATACGCAAGACAATCTAGTTTTTGCCAACGAGGTCAACTCTCTTCCCAAGGAAAATCTCCGTCCCGTCATGTTTCCTGTGCCAGAGGACTCCGTGGGATCTGCAGATACGATGAGAGGTCCTGAGAAGAATGAAGACCGGCGCAAGGCACCTTTGCCTCATGATGTTGTTCCCGTCGACATCCCGGATGCAAATGCATCTCCCGCGCCACCCACAGAGCCACTGAATCGAGCTAAGAGGCAGAAACTACCTCTTCACCCTCTGCTACAGTCTGGACGTAAAATCAGTGTTGGACCCAAAGGACTCGCTCCCAGCCGAGCCGTGGCAAGCACAACAGTATCCTCTGCACATGCTTCGCACGAAAAGGACTTCACAATCGGCCCCAGTCTACCGAACAGTGATGTATCTAATGGCAGCGGGATTGCCAAAGCCATCCGCGCATCATTGGCGCGGAAGCCTTCGTACGCCAGTCTAGCATCCCATAAGAACAGCGACCCGGGAGACTACAGCTCGCGGCCGATTGACATTCAGCCAAGCAATAGCACCGACAACAGCGACCTTGCGAGTATCGTCGAGCAGGAGATTGCAGGCACTATGGTGAGAGGTGCACTCACTGGGGACGTTTCGCTCTCGGCAACTCCCAAGGCTGGGAGGAATATGCATGATCGGCGCAAGAGAGGCTCAATCAATGAAAGCCTGGACATGCTATCTCCATGGGTCATGCTCCTGAACCCGTGCAACCCGAGAAGGGACAACATGCGAGTCGCCAGTCAATATCGCAAGTGGCAGCATGTATTCCCACGAGCCGTCAGTGCTGGTTCTTTCAAATGGGCATCGATGTGTTCTCCCGCAGCGCTGCCACTCACAGCAGAGTACAAGCCATCTGCGTCGGAGTTGAAGGCACATTATCGTGCGATCGTCCGGCGGCATGTCATATCGAATTCATCCGGGCTTAGACATGAGACCGCACGCAATCTCATCGAGCGACTCATTGACGTACGGCTCATTCGTGGCTTTCAGATCGTTGCAATTCGCAACAGCGGAGGCGACCAAACGTTTCAAAGTACAGACCGACCGATTCTGATGGCGCTTGGCAGACGGTATCATGAACTCCAGCGCTTCTCCGACTTCGAGGTGCAGATCGTTCAATACGAGCCAAATGCCGGCATCGGCAGTGAACATGGCGATGCACAACATTACACAACACACTACAAGCCAAAGATGCGAATGTTGACGGGTGTGGCGCTGAAGTCCGAAGTGACATATCATTCAGACCCTCCAATATCCGACTGGAGTGCGCTCGATGAGCACATCCTCGGTTTAGCGCCGATGCCGTCTATCAAAGCCAGCTTCAAAGTGCGGCTGGTACTCGTACCCAATGATCAGACCCGACACGACCAGCTAGCAGCAACTCGCCTGGGAGGTTTGTCAGACGACGAGAGACGGATCGAAGGGATCCAACGTTTGACTCAGACGTGGCAGCGTCAGAAGTATGTGACCGCAGAAGATCAACAGCACCATGTCTCCTTGACAAACGTCAGGCTCGAGTCGCATCCCGCAGAGCGTGATCCCAACCCACTCGCAATCGAGTACCACACCAAGGATCCCAGCTTGGTCGTTAGCGCACATGGGCCGGTTCTATCAAGCCAGCTCGAAGAAGGGGAAGTCCACACTCCCTTGTTCGCCGACTCTGAGAAGCACCACAGCAGTAATTTCGATCTGTCCAAGCTCATCAAGCAGATACAAGAGCCTCCGCCGTACGGAGTCGAGATGCGCGATCGTAGGTGGCTCACGCTTACACATGTCAAGTGTTTCCGTGGAGACGAGATGACCACATGGCTGCTCGCTGCCTTCAAGGACCTCAAGCTGAGAGATGATGCTGTGGCAGTGGGCAACGAGCTCATGAACCGGGGCGTATTTGCGCACGTCAGGCAAAAGCACAAGTTCCGAGACGGGCACTACTTTTATCAAATCAGCGGCGCACATCGAACGACGGAGTACCCGGATACTCACAGTCTTTTCAGTAAAGCGCCTTGGAGATCATCTCCGGCTCCAATCGGCGAAGGGTTTTCTTCGCCGAATGTCCGTCCGCTGAGCGGCATCAGCGGCGATTCTGGTTCGACCGCCTCCAGCAGGGGCACACCCATGACTGGTCCCATTGATGCAAAGGAGATCATGCTCAGTCAGGTGATGCAGTACAATGTCGACCCGCAGAAGAAGTCAGACCACTTGCAAATCGTCGACTTACACTATGGTAGGTGCATCGCGATCTGACATATGGTACCTTGCTAACATGAACAGACCGCATCCATAACCCGGAAAATTGCTATCACATCCAACTGGAATGGCTCGGCACATCCACCAAGCTGGTTCGAGACGCCATAGCTCGATGGTCAGGCGCCATTGAGAGCTATGGTCTGCGGCTCGTCCAAGTCCCGATCGAAGAGGCCTGCAAGTTCAGAGAACATCACCCCTTTGATCAACCACAACCGATCAGTCTCGCCGTCAGTCCACCCGATAAGATCCTCGCCACACCTCTCATCGAACCACACACCTTCGCCCCTCGCATAGTCGAAGACCGACACTGGTACCACAAATCTCTACTCCGCAAACGAGACTTTGTGCTCGACTTCGAAGCCGCCAGCGCCTTTGACTCCAAACTCCACGTCCGTCACTCTTGGGGTATTCCGAACTACGCACATACCCAATTCGTACATAAATCGGGCCTCGTACTTGCACAAGTCCTCCGCGACGACATGGGTGACTTTCTCCTTCTCCCCAACCGCCTAGCATCAAGTCGTCTGACAGGCTCTACCGCGAATACCAAACAGACGACCGAGAACGCTGAGACGGTAGAGAGTATCGTCAAAAGCTTCAAAACTTTCTGCCACGACGAAGAAGCATTGAAGAAATTCTACAGCGAGGCAGATAAGCCAAAACCTGCGGCTGCGCCGAGTCCGTTTACTCATGCTGCGCTGGCGGCGGACCTGGACGTTCCGCCTATTTCGCTGCCGGCGATATCGGTTCCGCATCATCAGCCGCAACAGAGTGCGAGAGGCATGGGCGTGAGAGGGATTGTGTGAACTCTGAACTCTTTCAACGGAGCTTGCATTCGATCTCTTGCTTGTTGCCCGCTGCTACGGAAGAATCCCTCACACCGGATTCTTTGCCGCCACTCTGAATGGATGTGTCTCGGTGTTATACACGAACAAATTCGTGTTGTTCTTACCCTGCTGCACATTCCACACTCCGTCCTTCGGTGACTGAATCAGAACCTGGTACTTCAGCGTCTCAGCCAACATGAAGCTCGACATGCAGTCATTCGTGCCACCTCCGTCCTCTTCGAGGACATTCTGCAGACTTGCGAAGCCGGAAGGGAGTCGCTCGGTCTTGTTCTGCGCGATGGTGTATGCCAAAGCTACATCGCGCCAGTACTGGTCGTGAGTGGTTTGGTAGGCGTAATACCATGACTCTACGGCCTCGGGCGTCTGGCCACCATCGAGATAATCGGGCGGGACGACGAAGCCGGCGTGCTTGCCGAGCTCAGTCTGATTTACTAGGGCAGGGAAGCTGTTGAGCGTGTTCCAGCTAGAACGACTCGGACCAATACTAGAAGGCGTAGAGCGGTAGCCGTTTGCGCAGAATTCGCTGAACTTCAGTCCGTAGTCACGGTACCTGGGTTCGTTCAGTGCTGTGGCGGCGAGGAGGAAGTTACCGCCAATGAAGCAGGCAAGGTAGTCGGTTTCCGGATGCACAATCCCACCCACATATCTTCCTGGCATTACCAGATCAGGTCGACTGCTCGGACTGCTGAGCAGGCGCTCGATGGTAGAGTCTGCAGCCTTTCGCCAGAGTTCGCTGTAGTTGCCATATCGCTCCGGATCGTAGACGTACATTTTGATCAGATATTCATACGCGCTTGTCACTCCCACTTATCCAGCCTGCTGAATCATCTGCTGTGCGTTGGCCGACCTTGAGCGTGCGCGTTCCCTGCCACTCCGTCAGCCAAGACAAACGTTCCGTCCAGCGCACAGTAATATCGACAGAATGGGCCTCACTCGATCCAGGACAGAGAAAAGGCACAAGCAGGACAGGATTCTTCTCCAACGCATAGCACCGAAGTGCCACACGACTGATGAAAAAAGTAGTTCGCGTCAGCCAGAGGCAGTGCAATACTGGCGACACTATGCACCAGTGACATGAGCAAGCTCAGCGGTCAGAGATTAAACTGAAAAGAACAGATACTACACTTGATCTGTGAGGCCTGATTAGCATGTTGTGTGAAGGAGTGGATATGGAAGTGTGACATACCTAAGCCCAAAAGGCAAAGAGAGCTATTTTTCAGGAAGGAAAAGGAAGGCGCGAGAAGAAAATACTTATACTACCAGCGGCTCTGGCAGGACCGAATGTACAGCAGGATCAAATCAACGCATCCGGCTTAGTCATCGGACTGAGTCGTTGACAGAGGAAGACGCTCGTGATTTGGACGCTAGTGGACGTTAGCGTGCCCAGATGAATGCCTAATTTCAGCCTGAGGCCACCACGACATTTAGCACGTCGTGAACAAGGTGTTGCATCATCATAGTGTCTGTTCATCTGCGTGATCCGTTACGTTCACTCGGCGGGCACTTGGTTACCGCATATCACGCCTAGAGCATTAACACTATGACTTGCTCAACACCTTCGCGCCAGCACCGCCTTGCCCGCTCTTCGCTTGTTCCTCCATCCACTTGCGCTGCTCGGCCAGCAACTCATCGTCCGGTTCACTCATCTCAGCATCATCCCCAGCTTCCGCCCGCCTCACGCTCGCCGCGGGCTCTTCAGGCAACGCACCCGCCAACCTCGCCTCTTCCTCCCACCCCTTCCTCTCCATCTCATCGTACTCCTCCTTCCGTTCGATCCACCTCTCCTGCACATCCCTCACCTCCATCTTGCCATAGTTCTCACTCATCGCTTGCGCCCATATCGAAGCCTCGTCATTCAGCGTCCGACCAGACTCATCCGTACCCTGCGCTCCTGCAAAGACGTACCCACTTGCGCGATCGATGGCGCGGAGTAACGCAGACATGCTCTGACGGTCTTCCACGGCGAGAGTCTCGAAGCCGACCAGGCCATGATCCTCGATCAGTCCGATGAGGGCCTCGTTCAGGCGGTCCCATTTTTCAGTTCCGCCCATTGTCCCTGCTTGCTCTGCGGCGAGGCTCGGTAGCAGATATTGAAGGTCTTGCACTTCTGTGTAGTAGTCGAGGTTGAAAGGAAGGTCAGCACCGCCGACCGATTTGAGGTTGTCGATTTTGGTCAGGACGTTGACGATCGGGTAGGGTAGGTGCAGCATTCCTCGTAAGCAGAGAATCAAGCTGCTGAGGTACAAACTTGGTCGCGTGAGCACCACCGAGTCGAGGAGTTGAACGACCACTATCTACTGTTTTCGTCAGTCAGTGGTGTTGGTAAGGAGTGATGGACGGGAGTATTACTCGATGGCCAGCTTTCTCGAGACGTTCTAGTATGCGAGGGACGGCCGTGTGATGTGTTGTGAGCTCGGCTTGACCAGGAGGATCCATAATGACCGTCTCTTCTATTTCATTTATGAGCAAAGTTCAAACAATCACTCAGGCACAATTCATACCACAATCTGCAAGATGACTCTCAAGCCAGTCGAAGTTCGCCTCGATCTCCTCCATCGCCCAAAGCACACCGCCGTTTGGCCCAAGTTCCTCACGCTCCATGATCTCCTCTACGTCGACCAGCTCTCGAATGTCGAACGCAGGCTCGTATGGAATGTTGTCATTTGCAGGGTCCATGTTGACAACAGAGCATGGCCGCGCTACTGCGCGCATGAATTGTTGCAGGCCATTGCAGAGTGTAGATTTTCCAGCGCCGGGAGGACCGATGAGCACCAATATCGTGCGCATCTTCGGGGCGGATCGAGCCAAGCGCTCCTCTGATGTTGTGTTGTAGGCGCAGACGTTGTTGTATTCGGAAGATTGAATTGCACAAGAGGCAGGTCTGACATGTGAAAGCTTTCTGCCCCACCAGCAAAAAGCTCGGGCCGCATAGACTATCAAATAGTTCTACTCGACGACCACGCCAGATTTATAGACATTCTCGACAACGACGCAAGACCTTTAGGACCCGCATACCAACCCGGACAAGACCTTGAGAGCCGCATCATAACCTTCTGTCTTACCTCAACCGAGACGCTCGGCACGAAAAGAATCATGAGCGTGACCGAGCTCGCGAATCCTCCCACCGATGTCGTCTCCGCCGCACGCTTCTCCCCCGACGGCCAGACGCTTCTCGTGAGCGCCTGGGACAGCGCACTCTACATCTACAAGCGTGGCGACGACGGTGCCTTCAGTCAATTTAGGAAAGTCGCGACCGAAGGCGCAATCCTCGACATTGCCTGGAACGCGAATGGTAGCATCTGCTACGCCGTCGGACTGTCGCAAAAGGTCGTGCAGTACGACCTCCATGGCCAGAACATATCAGAAACAGTCCTGAGCCGTCACGAGTCCGGAGCCTGCAAAGTTCGCTACAGCGCGAAGCATAATCTGGTGTTATCAATAGCTTGGGACGAGACGATGCACGTACACGACGTGGATACCGGCAACTTCACGCGGATGGCAACATCTGGGAAACCAGTGGCACTAGCGTTGAATGACGATCACGTCGTACTCACGCTGGTCGATCGCAAGGTGTACGTTTATGACTTGGCCTCGTTAAAACGCCAATGCACGACGCAACCACAACAACAGGAAGGAGAAGAGAAGCCGATAGTGTGGAATGGGCCCGTACAACTACGAGAAAGCAGTCTCAAATTTTTGACGCGCGATATCGCATGCATGCCAGACGGAAAGGGATTTGTATGCAGCAGTATTGAAGGAAGAGTAGGAGTGGAATGGTTCGACAAGGAGGAAAACAAGCAGATGTACGCTTTCAAATGCCATCGGGAGAAGACAACGACAGTGAACGAGACCGGAGACTCGGTCCCGCTGGATGTCGTCTACCCAGTGAATGCGGTCGCGTTTCATCCTGTACACAAGGGCTCGTTCGCGACGGGAGGTGGAGACGGTGTGGTTGCACTGTGGGACGCGAATACGAAGAGGAGGATAAGGCAGTATCCGAAACTGCCGGCGAGTGTCACCAGTCTGGAGTTCAGCGCGGACGGACGGTATCTTGCGATTGGTGTGAGTCCTGGATTTGAGGATGGAAAGGAACTCGACGAGCCGGATCAGTCGCTGATCAAGGTGGTGATTCGAGAACTGGGCGAGGCAGAAGCCAAGGGCAAGCCTGCGAAAGAGAAGGCTTGAACGGTAGACACCTATATTGTTTCACGGGAAAAGTGCTGCTTTAGCGAGGCGTTGAGGAGAACAGACGCCGATTGTCAGATATCACTGGATCATCGACATTACTACAGTATCTATAAACCAGAAAATTTTCGAGACAGGCCGAGCAATTGCTGCTTCGAAGCTCATCCAAGCAGCCTTGCGGCAGCTGCCTCCAAATCATCCATGGTCTCAATCTCCTTTTCTTGACCACCCAGATCCTTCCACTTACTATCCTCTTGAAACCACTTCTTCGCCTTCTTCGACTTCGGCTGTTCCTCTTCACTCTCACCACCTTCGTCCTCACTCCCAGACGAGCCTTGAGCATCCCTGATGAAGTTGGCCATAGCATCCTCCCCATCGTCATCGTCCCCGCCAATAAACCTGACGCCGCTCTCCTCCTGAGCCTCCGCCTTTTCTTTCTCCTTCTTCTTCTCTTTCTTCGCTCGCCTCTTCTCCCTAGCCAACTCCTTGTCCTCGACATCCGCGAGCTTGACTCTCTCCGCTTCTTCCTCAAGGAACTTCCTCCTCTGTTCTGCCGCCTCACCGCGAGCCTTGAAATCATCTTCGTCTTCCAACTCGTAGATCTGGTGCGCATTGCCGTCGTCGTCGAACACGAGCTTACTGCCCTTGTCCTTGAACTTGAGCAACTTCTTCTTGCTCTTGAGCAATTTCTCACGGCGTTTGGAATCCAGCACGAGTGGCGCCCTTGCACCGTCTATGCTGATTGACTTGGCAATCTCGCCATCGGCAGGAGTGGGTTTTTCGGCAGTAGTGGTTTGTGGTAGCTCAACGTCTGAATCAGAGTCCGCGGGGATCCGACGCTTAACATCAAAGAGATCGTCGTCTGCATCTTGCTCGCCGTCTAGGCGGTTGATGTCTGCAGGGTCGTCGGCAGCAATCATCTTGGAATAATGATCGGCCAAGATGTCCTGATTTTGACGCTCGAACATACGGTCGTACTTTGTGCGGACTTCTTTCTTCTTTGACTTTGACTTGCCGCCATCCTCCGCATGCTCGTCTTCCTCGTCCTCAGAATCCGACACAAGCGCCTGTCGAGATGCATTCTTCTTGCGCTTGACTTCTTCCTGATCCGCTTTGAGAAACTTGATTCGTGGTGCTCCCGGCAGTCCCAAACTTGCGGCGAACTCTTCCAGCGGATACTTCTCAAGCTTGAAGATCTCCTTGTCCTTTTGAATATGCAGACTTCGAACATAACTGGCGAAACATTTCTGTCCGAGATACTTCAGTTGAGGGTCCTTGAAGCACATACTCTGCAACTGGTTCTTGATGCTGGTCTGCTTCTTTGCTTTGACGTTGATGCGCTCGATCGGTACTTTCTTCTGCTCCAGTCGACTGAGCATGCCTTCTTCCTCGCTAGGATCGAGGAAAAGCACAGCGCGACCATCTCGCTCGTATCGAGCTGTACGACCGACCCGATGAATGTAGGTGTCTGCGTCTTCAGGACAGTCCACTTGCACAACCCAGTCAACAGCGGGGAAATCCAAACCACGGGCCACGACGTCAGTCGCAAAGAGACAGCTGTTCTTCGCGGAGGAGAACTTCTGCGTGATGTCCAAGCGGGCCGTTTGCTTTTGTCGGCCGTGGAGATGTAGCAGTGGAATGCCGGGCTGCATGTGGCGGAAGGACTCGTACACGAAGCGGACTTGCTTGCCAGACGAGAGGAAGACCAGCAGTTTTGACTTCTTTGCAGATTGAATGAAGGACCACAGTGTGTCCAACTTGTCCTGCAGAGGCGTGATGACATAGTTCTGCTGCAACGTCTTGGGTGTTGCGGACTGTGCAGCTTCATGTACTGAAACATATTCTGGCTCGTTCAACGAAAGACGTGCGAGGTCTCCCACTTTCTTCGTCTGGGTCGCACTGAAAAGCATCGTTTGCCTCTCCTTCGGAAGATAGTCCACAATAGCATCCACATCTCTTTGGAATCCCATGTCCAGGATACGATCTGCCTCGTCCAGCACCAGCATCCGCAAGTTATCCACATTGAACATTGCCGTCTGCGAAAGATGTTGTAATAGCCGGCCAGGTGTCCCAACGACGATGTTCATCCTCGCCAGCGCATCCTGCTCTTCCCTCAAGCTCTTGCCGCCAATCACCAATCCTGCCGCGAATAAATGTCCCTTTCCGCCCACCTTTCTCAACACCTCGAAGATCTGTATGGCCAACTCTCGAGTCGGGGTGATGATCATCGCACCGAGTCCAGCATCTCCTCCCACACATTGTGCACGATAGAGATTCTCCAACACAGGTATCAAGAACGCCAGCGTCTTTCCACTTCCGGTCTTTGCTGCACCCAGAATATCCTTGCCTTGCAATGCCAGTGGGATCGCCTTGGCCTGGATATCGGTAAGAGTCGCAAATGCCGAGGACTTCAGTCCTGCTCTTGTGGGGTCGGACAGTGGAAGATCGGTGAAGTTGGTATATTTCGTTTTGGTGTCGAGTTGGGCCACTTCGTCTATGAGTTTGTCGATGTCGACATCGTCCCGCTTTCGTTTTTGTCCTCGTACTGGCTTCTTGGAATTAGGCTTGCCCTTCGCACGGGCATTCGTAGGCGGGGCCATGGTTGTGATGTTGACCAAGAAGACCGATTCAAGATCAGCCAAAACTTTCCACAAGTCTTCACATGCAGCGACCGGGATCAGCTCCGGCAAAATTCATTGGGGGCCGTTGCGCCCGCGCTACATCATCGTCCACTCACACGACCTCAGCTAGGTTCACACATTGAGAGAGCACTACCAGCCATGGGCGAACCCGAACAAGTCGCTCAACCCGAGCCAGAAAAAGCCACAAAGCAAAAAGAACCAGAGAAAGACCTCGACAAGCTCACCGCCGAACAAGAAAAAGAAGACGCCGCCTTCCTCGAGAACCTCGCCCGCGACTCCAAAGAATTCGACAAAGACTCCGAAATCGAACGCATCCGCCTCGCCTTCCGCGCCAACGCATACGACGTCCTCGACCTCCAACCGGGTGTCCCCTCCGAAGACATCAAAAAGGCCTACCGGAAAAAGTCCCTGCTCATCCATCCCGATAAGACCTCCAATCCCAACGCGCAAGATGCTTTCGACCGCCTCGCGAAAGCTTACCAATACCTCCTCGACGAGAAGAAGCGCCCTCTGCTCGACGAAGCCTACGCGGACGCGCGCACGCTGGTGATGCGCGACTTGGGACTCACGCAAAACGACGAGGAAGTCAAAGACCCGGACGTGGACTTTGTGAAGAAGTGGAAGGATAAAGTCAAGTGGGTGTTGGCGGACATGGAGGCGCGGAGACAGCGGCAGATGAAGGCGCAGATGCAGGAGGAAGGGAGGGCGCAGAGGAAAGAGGACGAGGAGATGGCGGAGAGGAAGCGGAAGAGGGATCATGAGCAGGAGTGGGAGAAGACGAGGGATGAGAGGATTGGAAGTTGGAGGGACTTTCAAAAGAAGAAGGATGGGGAGAAGACGGGGAAGAAGAAGAAGATGAAGACTTTGGGTTGAATGCTAATGTTCGCTAAAGGACATCCTCCAACAGTGCGGCTGGGACTTTTGTTTTTGGGTTTGGTATCTTAGCGAGGCGTTCAGGCGCGAGGAGAAGCGCATCAGCATCTCGCAATGATGCCACCGGACGGACAAAATCGATCCGTACATCTGCTGCTCCAGTCCTCCTCATTGTGTGTGACCCTCGTGCATGTGTTCGTCATTTTGCGCTGCCCTTCTTCAAACCTCCAGATCCTCATCGATCAAGAACATGATCTCCACGATCGCAAGCGCAAAGAACACGATGATGCAGAAAGCACAACAGTTGCTTGCAGCTGCCAGCGTAATCGTTCCGTCGCTGCCCGTGAGATAGGTCTCCATCATGGCTGGGCTTCGAGCGCGAGAATGTGTCTATTCCGATGGTGAGCGCCGATAGTCGTCACCTTGATGGCTGCATTGTTAAAGGTTCTTATGTTCAGCTTCGTGATAAAAGACCAGGCGGGCTTGCGATTCAATTCACTGTCTCACGTCATTCACCAGAAGCGTCATTTGCTCTAGTGGATGTTCACTTCACTTGTGCTGGGCCGGGATGGGTTTCGAATCACTGAGAAGCTCTGTCTCGTCACAGTGCGACTCCTATCAGGCGTCACCCGCTGGGGATCCTCAGCGAGCGCGATAGTCGTCCTTCGATCACAATCTTCCTCTCTCCTCACTACTACTAGTCCTGCCCTTCGCCTCCTCTTCCTTCACGACATCCTCGTCACTCCGACTGCCAACCTGAACGACTGGCAGAGTCCCCTCAATACTCTTAATCTCCCCGACGACCGTCCCCTCAGTCCCCTCATGTCTCCTCTCAGGCGGCACAAACACGGCATAATATCTCGGAATCGTGAACCCGAACAGAATAATCGCCAACCCAATGTGCGACACCGTAAATCCCAAAATCATCAACGGATCATATCGCAGGGTGTGAAATTCGGGGTATGAGAAACTGAAAACAATGGCGAGGACGGGTGCGGAAATGTACCGTAGCAGGAAGGGCCAGAAGGCGGGAATGTTCCAGTTGCGGCCGAGCCCGACGATGGCGTTTAGATCGCGTTTGAGTTGGTTGCCGGAGTAGAAGGCTACGTAGTAGAAGCGGTCGAGGCCGGTGCGAAGACCTCGGGTCACGATGTTGCGAGACCAGAATGGCTGGTTGAGTTTGGATCGAGAGGGGGTCTTGCCGATGATCATGGCGATGATGGAGCAGACAAAACACAGGCCGACGCCGGCACCGACGCCAGCACCGGGTCCGCCTGTAGCGTGAGCAACGCCGACGCCAATGATTTGGCCGACGATGTAGCCGAAATTGTAAATGTAGAAAGCTGGTTTGCCAACTTCACTGGCGACATCTTGCCAGCGGTAGACCGTCGTGGCGCTCATGACTTCCGACCAGACCACGAATATGAGGACGACGTTGTTGATCCAGCGATCGATGCCATCGAGGAGATAGTAGCCGAATTCCGTGCAGTATGGCAAGCACATCAGGAAGCAGAGGAGTGTCAAGATCGTGACGACCCATTCACGGCGCACTTTCGTGAGACCAGAGTCCGTGATCATCGTCGCGACCACATCCAGCATGACAAATGCGGAGCTGAATCCGAGGACGATCAGGGTGAAGAAAAGCAAAAAGGCCCAAAAGTTGGCCCCTGGCATTTGCAGAACGGCTTCGGGAAGAGTGAGGAAGCCGACGACGAATGCACCGAGACGTACGCCGTCTTGAGGCCATCGCTCGAGAAAGCCAACCACGCCGAAGACGGAGAAGGCGGCGAAGTTTTCGAACAGCACGTTCGATCCACAAATGAGCATGGCGTCCATGACGGCGTTGGAATGGCGTTGATTGTACGAGGCATAGCTGGTGAAGTAGCCGAAGCCTACGCCGGTGCTGAAGAACACTTGCCCGACAGCTATGTCAATGGTCAGCCGATATTCGCGCAATCGCCTCGATGATTCTGCTCACCAGTCTGCCAAACAGTCCCATTGGCCAGCTCACTCCCTCTCCACGTCGCCCACAGCAATCGAATGCCTTCCCCAGCGTTGGGCAGGGAGACCGAGCGGCCAACGAAGATGATCGTGGTGATTATGGGCAGGCCCATGGAGAAGTAGACGACCCGGCCAGTCATGCCCACACCACGGAAGATCGAAAACCAGATGAGAAACCAGACAAAGGCACTCCAGCCGACAGTTTCCCCGATGAGTCCAACACCCGGATATTGAGTGTATGAGAGAACGCTCGTTCCATCTGAGCTCAATTCGCCGGTGATAGGGTCCGGGTTGGCCACGACATCACGATTGTAAAACTCCTCGATGCGATTCTCCCAGGGCAGCGGACTGATGAAAGAATTGCGGAAGTAAACCATGATCCAAGCCAAATTGACCGTAAAGTACTGCACAACGATGAGGCTGACGAAGACGGGGCCAAGACCGACGCCTCTCAACCGCTTGTGGATGTTGTTGAACGAGATGACCGTGCCACCTTGGTAGGCCTGGCCGATGGCGATTTCCAAGATGAGAGCCGGTATGGCAATGAGGAAGACGGCCAGTAGGTATGGAATGAACCATTGCAGGCCATGGTTGTTGTAGACGACCGAGGGGTATCTCAGCAAGTTTCCTTGGCCAGCACAACCTCCCATAGCAGCCAACAGAAACGCAGCCCGAGAAGGCCATTGGTCGCGGCCGCCAACACCTTTCTTTGGAGGCGGTGCGATGGTATTGCCGACCTTCTTCAAAAGCTGCAAGAATGGCATCGCTGATCACAGCGCGAACGCAGGTGTTGTAGTCAGTCTAGCGTCGACGATGCAGCATACGGGTCTGAAAATGGAAGAGCTTGTCAAGTGGGGAATGCAAAAGTTCGGTCCTGGGTCATGGGCCACGACCCAGCGACGGTTTTGATTACTCTCGCTCATCCCGGCCAAGATGCTTGGAACGCGGGAAAGTTGAGAGGTCTCCAATTCTTTATCGCAATGTCGACAGCCAAGGACTCCTTCGCTTCCTGCAGTGTAGCAAAAGCGACGTCAGGCTTGGCTTTCATATGCTTGGCGGAGCTGGTTCACCAACCACGTGTGTTCCGCGGGCCGAAATATATGGGTTCCCTGGTGATGCTGTGTGCATGTCGTCGTGCGCCGTGGTCTCTGGGCTGTGCTCATTGAGGCGTTGATTGTGTGTGTGTCAGAGTACGTACTCCCCGGTGCCGAGAGATGCTGGAATGCGCGTATGGAAGTACCATGGCATGGTTATTGCGTGCTTAAAGAGGTTCCCTCGCTCCCATGGTCGCTATATCAGTCGTTCGAAAGTCCGCCGAATGTGGCTCGCAAATGATACAGGTTCAGTATATCGGCGTGAAGCAGTGCGTGCAATTCAAGTCTTCATGAAATCATTCAGATTCAAGCCAAAGCCTTGGACTGGCTGCGCAGATTTGGTGTTCGCCAGCATTGATTGCAGAGTTGACTTCTTACCACGGCTTCGTTTCTTGACTCCTGAAGATTCGGAAGATGTAGCACTCGGAAGTGCACTTGCTACAGCTGGGACTGATTTTGATGGTCGAACAACCGGTTTCGCAGCTACTTGTTCGCTACTCGACGGTTGCTTTGGACCTTTGTTTGGCAAAGGCTTCAACATCTCGACCGCTGTCGTCGTCATACAGCGAGAGCATTGCAAGGACATGCGCTTCACACCGGGTGGCTGGTTGAGACGATCCTGGCGAGTCCTCTTGCGATCTCCTTTCTGTCCTGAATGTAGTCTTTCGCAGTTCCATCCCGGCACGAGGACGGCTCCACAGCCGGAGCAGGAAGGTGTGTCTTTGTGATCTTCAGAAGCGGGATCCTGAAGCATCAATGTGCCTAGATGGCTCGAAATTGCGGGTGAGTCCATGACAAGTGCTCGAGATGCTTTGCGGAGATGCTCGTGTCGCATCGTGGCGAGCTTTGAGACGACCATGCTTTCGAGATCGAGAGATCCGCATGTGTGTGGAGGGATGGGAGAACGAAATGGAAGATGCAAAGGGAAGGAGAAGGGTCAGTCGAAAGTGCACCAGGCGCTAATTGGCTCGGTCTCGCCCGACGCTAACGGATGCTCTTTTTTGAACGCCGATGCCAAAAAATGAAAACGCTGAATCCGCAGAGTTGGCCCTAATTGACGTCGATTGTGATAGGTATTTTCTGACTGGCTCGGTTGTCTCCGGCGCTAACGGATGCTCGCTTTTCTCCCCCGATGCCCAAAATCAAATAGTCCGAATTCGAGGAAATCGCATTTAATTGCTGTTGATTGTGTTGGGTATTATTTCCTTATCGGTAACAACAGACATCGACTTTGAACTCATGGGACTCGAAGTCGTCTGCCATCTTCTTCGACCATACCATTCGATGATGATTCAATAATCATCACTCCTCCAATATGAGCATCGAACTTCAAGAAACCAACGGCGTGCGCCTCGCTGTCGAAGGCTGCGGACATGGCACACTGCACGCAATCTACGCTTCCATCGACGAGGCTTGCAAGCAGAAAGGATGGCCAAGCATCGACCTCCTCATCATCGGCGGTGACTTTCAAGCCGTACGAAACGCCTACGACTTGAACTGCGTTAGCATGCCGGCAAAATACCGCGACATGTGTGACTTTCACGAGTACTACTCCGGACAACGAACAGCACCTTACCTCACCATCTTCGTCGGCGGAAACCATGAAGCGAGCAATTACATGTTCGAATTGTTGTACGGTGGATGGGCAGCGCCGAACATCTACTACATGGGTGCTGCAAACGTCTTGAGAGTAGGTCCGCTGAGGATTGCCGGAATGAGTGGAATCTGGAAGGGCCATGACTATCGCAAATATCACACTGAGCGACTACCATACAACGAGTCGGACATCAAGAGTATCTACCACGTTCGCGAGATCGATATGAGGAAGCTGCTTCAGATTCGGAGTCAGGTCGACATTGGTATCAGTCACGACTGGCCGCAGGGTGTTGAGTGGAAGGGCAACTTCAAGCGACTCTTTCAAAAGAAGTCGTTCTTTGAAGAAGACGCAAAAAGTGGTCGTCTTGGCAGTGTCGCTGCGAAGTACGCCATCGAGCGACTCCGACCACGATACTGGTTCAGCGCACATCTGCATTGCAAGTTTGCTGCGATCTGGCAACATGGAGGCGAAGACGGTGATGATGTGAAGGCCAATGGTGGGTCAGCGTCAAAGGATGCAGCTAGTGTGAAGACTTTCGAGGAGCCAGTGAAGAATGATGATGAGATAGATCTCGACATGGATGATGAAGATGACACCGTGCCTGTCAATACAAATGGCAACAACAACGCCGCTTCAAACGGTAATACAGCATTACCAGCAGTTGGAAACTCAGACGAAATCGATCTCGACTTAGACGAAGACGACGAAGCTCCCGCTCCGAGTGCCGCACAACCAGCCTCCACGAATACCACCACCACCCCCCACCACCACAACCGAACTCGACCCAACCCTCGCCTCAGCCCGCGCCGCCCTTCCAGCCTCCTTCTTCAAAAAACCACCCTCACAAGAACCCATCGAACACCCCCCCGAAATCACCAACACGACAACCCAATTCCTCGCCCTCGACAAATGTCTCCCCAACCGAGACTTCCTCCAACTCATCTCCATCCCCTCCTCCCCCTCACCACAACCTCAACCCGCCCGCCCCTACAAACTCACCTACGACCGCGAATGGCTCTCCATAACCCGCGCCTTCAC
>AFIY01000179.1:0-17168 GCA_000223825.2 Zymoseptoria passerinii SP63 | reverse complement strand
ATTCCTACTCTATAGGTACCTTCTACTATAGCTTACCTATATAAGATTTTAGTCTATTATATATAATATTAGAGGAGGTAAGAGAAAGGAGGTAATACTCTCTCTATATATTTATTTCGAAGATTAATTAGCTCGACGCCCGACGCTAGGAAGCCCGCGCCCGTATCGTAGCCGTATCGTAGCCCTAACCCTAGAAAGCCTAATAGTACCCTCGCTACGAACCTTCTAAGCGGCTATTAACCTTTATATATATAATTAGTAATATACGAGCTATTTTTAGATCGACCCGCTTACCTATAACATTATATCTACTAATACGCTTTATCCGTTAACTAGATCCGCTGGATTTAGTACCGTATAGAGCTCTATTCTAGTAGACTTCGCCTAGTCGTCCTAGATAGTTATTAGTAGATTCGTTCCTCTTTACGACTAACCTTCCCAACAACTAACGAACCGTAAATACTCCCGCACATGGCGATTTACCCCCTCAACGACGCCGCTACCGCCCTCACTCCCCCATAAACTCAACGGGTCCAACAACCTCAACAACTGCGCTCGGATTTCTTCCCGCCTCGTAGCAGCACTCCCGTCATTGTCCAGCCCGGCCCCGTGCAACACGAGCAAGTTCTCGACGGTCAAGTCCATTTGCTGGAGGGAGCGGTGTTGCCGGGCGAGGGCATCTTCCGACATGTCCTGCACCTGGTGCTGCATTTTGAGAAGTCCCCGGTGTGTACTCATTACCGTATTCAGCCGCTGCGCGAGCTCCACGGTTCCGATGGACGAGGGCTCTTGGATAGAGATTGGAATCCACGGACTCCTGATGTCGTTGATGCTATCCGTCGTCGTCGTCGGGAAAGAGTCCGCTATAGGAACGGAGAGATGGAAGACTGGCTCTTCGTGCCTGACGGCACGGCTGCAGCCGTGGAAGCGGTAATGGCGGTGGAAGAAGCACCCGGCGAGGTAGAGGTTTCCCGAAACGATGGACCCCAGTACGTCCACGACGTAGAGGCAGATGACGAGACACTCCACGAGGGTGAGAGTAATGCGATAATTCTTTCCTCGCTCCTCGGGTCGTGGGATGTCTCGGTGAGGCTTCGACTGCTCCTGCGGCGGGTGGATGGTGCCAGAATCCAGAGACTGGGCTCGCTGGGACTGGGCTCGCTGGGTCGATCCATGGTCCCGCTCGAATTTGGATCTCTTGCGTCGAAAGTCCTCGGACATGGTACGCTTGGTAGCCTGTCAGCTGGGAAATGAAAAAAAGGTGTCAACGGGAATTGCTTTACGTACTCCGATGTTGCTCGTCGCCGATGTGTCAGCCAGGAAGCATCTGCTTGGTTCTTTACGTAGCGCAGCGATGGCCTCTGCCTGATTTGCGCTTGCATACCCGCGGAGCTGCGATGATCATGTGGTCAGTCTCAGTTATCTTTGCGAGGAAGCAAGATAGCCAACACAAACCTGAAACACCCCCGACTCTTTGCCTCTGCGTGGTGAATTCGCTTCTTGATGCAGGGCAGCGTCTTTATCGTCCAGACCAGTGTCTGGCTTCACCACCGATCTTTTCCCTTGGTGGAAGTCTCGGTCAGCATTTTCAGCCAAATCAGTGGTTTTTTCCACCACCAGATCCTCCTTCTGATGAAGCCCAGCATCTTCATCGTCCCGACCGGTGGTTTTTTCCTCCGCCGCCGGGTCCACCTCCTGATGCAACTCGGCATCTTCATCATCCAGATGCAGCTGATCTTCATCGCCGTCCGAAACCGCGTCTTCCTCCCCCGACAAATCAACGTCAAGTCCACGCTCTTGTCGCGAATCGGCCATCGAACCTGCAGCGTCTCCTTCACCAGTGAAGGGTAGTTCAACCTCCTGATATTGGCCAGCCACAAGAGGCGGCGGAGTAGTGGTGCGATGGATGGTTGCTGACGTTGTTTGTGCTGTCGATGCCGTTGAAGATTGGGCTGGGCTCAAGAGATGATCGTAGAGCAAGGGTGCGGCGGCGTCGGTCGTGGATGGCGTGTTGGCCTCATCATCATCATCGGCAGGTATGACGGGTGATAACGCCAGTCGTTTGGATGGTGCCGTGAGATTCGAGTACTTTCCCTTTCGCTTCAGTGTCGGCTGCGCGGTTGATGAGGACACTGGAGGTGTGGGTGCATCGAATATTCCCCTCCTCCACTCGAGCGCTTCTTCTGTCCTTGAATCCCATATTGACGGGGAAGGCCAGGGAGTATCGGTGTAACGACCGCGCCGTCGCAGTGATGATTTTCTCCGTGGGCTGGGCGGTGACGGTATTCGAGGCCACATGTACGGAATGTACGGAGTGGGCCTGAAGTATTCCGGAATCTCGCGGGGCGTGTACCTGGGGGATGCAGCAGGTCTCTCGGCTCGCGCTTTCCTTGCCGACCCTTGCTGCTGTGGTGGCGGATCGAGCAATGGCTGTAATGTCGTGTGTGCGTCCTCGTGCGATGGTCGATGCGGCGATGCTTCCATGATGGGAATGTCAGATAATGTTGGATGCAGGATGTCATGTCGTCGTCGGGAACCCTCATCGATGGTGGAATGAGAAAGATAACATGTCCTTCCTTCATCACCGGGACCAGCCGTGGTGGTGGGAGGATTGCTGTCGTTCGGCATGGCTGCTCTCCATGTTTCAGACGATGGGAATGATGGAAATGATGGAAATGAGACCAAGGCTGCGGCTAACCCAACCAACAGGTGGCCGGTCGGTCTCAATCGAAACAATCGAAACAATCGAAACACCAAAGGTATCCGAGGTAGACCTGTTGCTGCTGTCGAGCGCCGACATTGATTGCTCTCTCTCTCTCTCTCTCTTTCTCTTTCAGTCCCTCCGATCCGACGAGGTACGAGGTAGAATAAACAACACCGAGGTACGCTAACCTTAGCTCCCTCGCTCCTTCAACGCTCGGCTGAGCGAGACCGGAGAAAAGTCCTGCCGACGCCGACGACGCCGAGGTTGTTTTGTTTTGTTTTGTTTTGCCCTGCTTCATCTTCAATTTTCACAAGTCCTCACTTCTCGTCTCGTTACCCAGAATGTGTCCGATTTTGATTGTTTTGATGGTGGAGAGTTGTGAGATCCGACATGACACGACCAAACGTTCAACGTTGGCTCCAGTTCTCTCGGTGTGGTGTTGGATTCAGGTGCAGTGTCAGATCTCGGTGCAGTGCCAGCTCAGCTCAGGTTCATCTATTCCCTCTTCCCCCTCTCTCAAAATGTCGGATTTCTTTTCTTCTTCTTCAGAAAAAGCCACCTCTTATGCACCGCACGACGATGACGAGACAACAATGTCGGGATGGCCGGACGCGGACATCTCGGCTTTGCCTTCTCCATCATTATCGCCTTACTTCAAATTATCAACACCCCATCTCCTCGATTAACATCATCAACATCTCATCTCCTCGATCAAAGATGCAACCCGCTCTCTACGATCGTCCTCCTATAGGTTCCTAGGAGTGTGCTGGACTGCAGCCAGTTATGCTCCCGGGGGCTCAAGGGTAATGCTCCTGCGACGAGTGCAAGCCGTAGACACATTGGAGAATCATCAGCCAAGAACACGACCGCGCCAGAACACTCGATGTGAACTAGCTGCCCACGATCGGGAGACCGCGGTACAAGAAGACATCCAGACGACATATTTGCCCTTGCAAGAGCCTTCGAAAAGACTCCCGACATTCTCCGTTCGCTCAACACCGCCTCACGGCCACTATCGCCGACCATGTCATGCCGCATTCTCTTCCCTCCATCACACAGATCTGCTCCGGTTAAATCCGTCGAAACTCCGCTCCGTTACACTTCCTCAACACCGCATTCACATTCCCCATCCAAAACTCTTCGCCCCAGTCATCAGGGTCTCGGATACAAACAATCCGTTCACCCTCACCGATCCGCAACATAACAAGCACTCTCCCCGTACCTTGCCCAACCTCCTCAATCCTTCACAACGAAAGCTCGCTTCCAGCCCCAAGAGCCAACGACGCTAGCGGCCCAGTCCACACACCCAAGTCCTCGACTTAAGTCTCTATCTCCGGAGCCACCATTCGAAAAGCCACGGCCCAGTCTCCTTCCGCCTTCACGAAATCATCAACTCGAAGTCAAGACCCGGCATAACCCTACTCCAACATCCAACCCTCTATTCCAGCGAGACTTCTTATTGCGAAATCCAATCTTCATTTCACGGACGAAGTCCTCCGCGAGCGAAGCCTTGCAAAGAAACTCGACTGACTCCTCGCCCGACACATGTCCCTTTCATCCCACCCTCGCAAAAATCCCGGCGTGAAAAGCTCAGCAGCAAGCGTCGATTGGACGAAGCAGAGCCGGTTCCCAAAACTCCCAAATTCCCGACAAGCACTGCCTGGGCTCTTGGAGGAAAAAATCCCTCAATGGTACCACCAGCCGCAAAAAGGTACGAAGGGGTTCAGCGGTGGCTCGACTGATCCGCACGACACATTTTCCCTGGTCATCCGACCCTCGCGAAAATATACCGGGCGGAAAAAGCTCAACAGCAAGCGTTGATCCGGAACGGAGCAGGGCAGTCCCTCTCAAGCCCCAACCTAACAAGCACGACGAAGCTGCCTGGGAGAGCTCAGCGGCGTTAATCGGACGGAGCAGGGCAGTTTTATCAAGCACCCCAATAAGCACGACAAAGCTGCCTGGACTCCGGAGGAGGGAGGGATTTTCAATGCACGGAGGTCTTCAGCGGTGGCAATGGCCTCGCAGACCGATAGGAGCCAGGGCGCGGGTAGGGGTGAGAGAGAGGGAACGGTTTGTTGCGGACTTCGGAGAATTGGCGATTGGAATTGCTTTTGTAATGACCGCGAGACGGCGCCGGCGTGGGAGTAGGTTGTCCTCGCGCTCCCTCTACTACTTCGGCATGTGATTTTCGCGGTGGTCTGGCCAGCTATCGTGGAGTCGCGTGTTGGAGGAGGGGAGGCGGAGGGAAGGCGGAGGAGAGTATAGTAGAAAATCTCCGAACTGAATCCCGTTACCACTATCTCGACGAACAGTCCATCCACCCACAAACCACAAAACCCCTATTCTCTTCTCTATCCGCCCGCGTCGAAAACGTTCCTCGTTAAATACAATTACCCCCCGTCTCTCTATATAGCAACATTCAAGCCCAGCCATTATGTTAAATCCTTAAATCCAGCACATCTACCCCGTAATCGCTACAACTACCGCAACGGACAAGCCTAGTATAAATCCCGCGGACGGGCCCTATTCCTAGTTCTACGTTATTACGACAAATAGTTAGTTGCTCCCGTCCCGTCCTCTTACCGCCAATATCGTAAAGATAGAGTTAATATATCGACCGGAATAAAGGATTATAGATACAAACGCGAGACTATAGGTACCTTAAATACCTCTTATATCTATATAGATAGACCGCCGGTAAACTTAAGATAGAGCTAACAATTCCTACCCTTTTTAAACGGTTAGGTAGAAGTTACGATACTTAGGGCTCTCTCTATCTCTAGTTTAGCCCGCTAGATGTCGCTTAATTCGTACCTCCTTCGGAGTCTAGCCCTACTTTTTCTAATTTTATATACCTTTAGTTTTAGCGCTAATCCTCTTTTAGGCACTTTCTCTCTCGCTCTACCTAGCGGTCTAATAACTCTCTACGGAAAACGGTCGAATTCCTAGTATACTAAGTTAAGAACTATAACTACCGCGATATATATTAATTTTATATACTTAGTTAGCTATAGAGAGCCGGTAGACTACCGGCTTACTATATACTAATACTACTAATATCGACTATCTCGAACGTTCTATATAGCGACCGGCTAAGAGTAAACCGAGTCTTACGATTATTCTATTATATTATAAGTCTAGCTAAAATCGACTCCTGTAAGGTCGATATCTTAGATTTAAAAATTAAGTATATAGCTATATATAGAATTATCTAGTAATTATATTATATACTAAGCGCTTCTCGCTATCGTATCTCGTTCGATTAGTATTACGAATCTTCTCTAAATTTATAAGTATATTTACCTACGTTAATTTTAACGTTACTACGTCTTCTTATACGCCCTTAGTTTTTCTTCTTTATAAGCCCTTCTTAATCTTCTTTCTACGTATAAACACCGGATCGAGTAAACACTATCTAAGTCTATTCTCTATACGCCGTAGATACTATAGAATCGACTACTCTATACGCTATAGATACTACTAAATCGACTATTCTATATACGTACGCTACGTAGACCGCTCCCCGTCTACTACTATTATATCGAACGACAACGATACTTAAATAGGTAGGACTTTACTACTTATAGACCTATTATCCGAGACCGATCTTCTATAGCCTAGCGTAGGTCTAGATCTCGGCCTAGTAGTAGGACGTAACGAAGAAGATAACGATCCGGATAATAAAGAGGCGATAGCTACTCTAGAGGATTAGATACGGTATCTATTAAGTAATGTCGTCGCTAATAAGGAGATTATAACGTAGCGTAAGACTCGATCCGGTACGAGGTTGTTAAGAAGAGAGGTAGAGTAATAGGCGAGGTAACGTCGTTAAGTAAGTCGTTAAGTAATAGTCGAGGATAAAGAAGAAGTAGAGCCTAATTAGGAGAGGGAATCCGATAATAAAGAGGCGTAGAGGCGTTGTCGCCGTCGTATAGAAGATAGCGATAAGGAGGAGGAAGTCGAGGGTAATAGCGATTAGTTAGATAAGCCGGATAATAACAACGAGGAGGATCCTAATCTTATCTAAGACCGAGAAGACGATAACGTAGACTAGCGCTAGCGTTAGGCCCGTCGTACGTAGAAGGAGAAGCTCGATAAGATCTAGAAGGCTATTAACGGTATATATATAAAGACTCCGGAGTTTATAGCTAGTTAGCTAGGATAGCTAGAGTATCGTTCCTATCGTAACCGGTTAAAGCTACTATAAAAGTAGTTAAAGTACGAGCGTCTAGTTAGTAGTCTAGTTATCCGTAAAGAGCTTAAGTATTTAGTACGTAATAGTAAGCCCCTATTCGGTAACTATAGCACCGAGAAGAGTATAGAGTAGTATAAGCTAGAAGAGCTCGACTAGATTATCTAGAAGCTAGCGCTAACGTAGTAAGTATAGTGCTTCGAAGTATAGTGCTTCGATATATAGTACTTCGATATATAGAGTAAGGAAGTATACTAACCTACCCTTCTAGGTACTAAATAATCGAGGAGTCTATCTAGAACTAGAAGGTCTCTTAGGACGATATTACCGAGGGCGAGCTATAAGAAGATAAGCTATATAAGAAGTAGAAGCGTATTACTACTATTACCCTCGTCGCTACTTAGTCCGTTACGTAGAAGTAGTCCGGCTAGTTCGCTAGGTTACTCGGTATATATCTAGTATATACTAGCGTATAGCGTCGAGTCGTTAACCTACTCGCTAACATAGGCTTATACTCTAGCTTCCGTACCGTATAGCGGACGATAAAGGGTAATATAAAGGCTACGTATACTAAGTTCGCGGAGGTGTCGAAGACTATATAGGTATACTTCTACTATAATAACCTCGTACGGCTATAGAATATTAAGGCGTTAGTCGGTGTTAGTATAGCTATAGCCTAGAACTATATAACCTCTAACTACGTAGCTATAAATAAGCGTATACCGGAAGGTAGTCTACGTAAGGATATATTATATCTAGAAGTACCTTTGGACCCGAACGAAGTTATCGCCGGCATCCTAACTAATCTATATCGTATTTAATAGTAGACCGACCTCTACTATATAGACGATACGATAGGTAAGCTATTCCCCGGCTTAGAAGAGATATTTAAGGAGTTTAACTTCGGCGACATAACCGACTAGTATTATATAGACATCTCGACCGGTATACGATCCTCTCGCGTACTATAGAAGAAGCTAGATAAGATCCCTCCGGAGCCTACGGAGGTATATCTAGGGAAGATCTCTCGAAGAACGACGAGTCCTCGCTCGAGGATATATAGAAGGTCCTAGAAGATATCTTACTATATAACGCTAGCCTTATCGACGCCGACTTCGTATAGCGCTTAATTATTATAATCGGTAACTAGATAACTATCTCTCGTATCCGCGAGGAGTATATCGAGAGCGAGCATCCTTACGACCGTAAGGACTTCCTTCTACCGGTACTAGCGCTCTTCTATATATAGATAAACCGGTCGTATACTCTATTAAGGATATACTTCGATATTAACGCCGATAAGGAGCTACTCGTAGGGCCGACTCTTAAGGAGGACGTATCGTTCTTCTACGTACCCTAGATTAAGAAGGATATATTTAAGTTCTAGTATATATACTAGCTCTTAATCCGTTCGTACTACGCTCGGCTTATCGCCCTCGTTAGTTAAGAGATACTTAACCGGAAGCTACTATTATATAATCGATAGGAGAATACTAATAAGAGCCGATAAGAGGTCCTAGCTAAAGCTATATATACTCTTAGACTAGAGCAGTACCTCGAGGTAATATATATAGTGCATTAGAAGTCGTTATCGAGGGCTACGTAGACTAGTAAGAATCCGGAGACTAGTAACGTCGACAACCCTACCTTAACTAATATCTACCGTATAATACGCGAGTTTAGCGATGTCTTAACTCTAGCGGCTACGGTCGCGAAGATAGACGTTAGATACATTCGTCGTAATATCGATCGATTAATCCTAGATTTCCTCGGTACGAAGTAGAACAACTACGCTAAGGAGATAATCTAGTTTCGTACGCTATTAACGGATAGTATCTCGGATAAGGTGTTATAGGAGAGTATCTTAGCGTATAGTATAGTAAATATATCTAGTATCTACGGTAAATATATAATAAGGTATACTCGGAAGATATAGCGAGGAAGGGAAACTCGACCTATAATACGGATACTACGATACTAAATAAGGCCGGTAACATAGTCGCTAGCCGCGTTGTTTAGAACATAATAGAGACCGCTATTAGTATAAAGGGAACGACCTATTATACTAAGAAGAAGACTACTTATTAAGTCCTCGCGTACGTAGATACTATCTAGTCTAAGGGCTTCGTTAATAAGTATATCGTAGTTGCTAGTAGTACCGAGCTAGGCGAGGCTTAAGGTAATACTACTATTAGCGATACTCTAGGTAGCTAAACGAAGAAGAAGAAGAAGAAGGGTACCGGTCTTTCTAATAACATCGAGGCGATTAGTATAAAGCTACTAGTTCCTATAATTAAGACTGCTAACGTAGCTAATAAGGCTCGTATATAGCGTATTATATATAATTACGAGGAAGATAAGGTCGACGGTAAGGATACTCTTAATAGATACGATACTAGACTAAGAGCGAGGACTTAGGCTAATAAGGATAACTTCCCTATAATCGACGACTTACTAGACTCTAATTCCGACGGAGAGATTAAGATACTTAATCTATTCGACGAGTAATAGCTAGTAGGTTCTATACGCCCTTAATAAGGGTTCTATATACCCTTAGTAAGATCTATACGCCCTCGGTAAGGTAGAAGGCTAGCGAGTAAATAGCTACGAGACTAACAATTCTTCCTTTTTATACGCGCTAGATAGCGAATAAAACGTCCTTTTAATAATAGTAGGTAAAGTAAGGGCCTTTTTCGATAATAGGAAGAAAAGTAAGTCGTCCGGTATTAAAACTTCGTCCGGTCTATTATAGTCTTATTCTTCTTCTTCCTCTTTATATATAATAGTAGTAGCCGTAATATTACTACCGCCGGATCTCTCTTCCCTTTTTGTTATCTATCTATACTTATCGAAGGTATTACTACTACTACTATACTACTATTATTATTATTATTAGTATCCGCCGCGCCGTCCTCGCTATATCTCGTCTCGCTACCTATTAGGTATATTAACTCTTCCCGTTCGTTACGAGCTCGACTAAGAGCCGCTCTACTACTAGTATTACTAAGTAAGTTACCTAGATATCTAACTATACTTATAATTAGACGCTAACCTAAAGTAGGCGCGATAAGATTCGCCGCCTCGCCGACCTTACTACCCTTACTACTACTATTCGCCGTATATATACTACGCGCTACCTTCGTCTTACGCGCCTTAGGCGTAATATAGTCCCCCTATCCGTCCCGGCCTTCTCCTTTACTCCGGCTATCGTCTTCTCTTCCGATAATAATATTATCCTTAGCGACGACGACGACGACGATAGCGACGACGACGACGACGATAACGCTAGCTTCGCTAGGTTCGGTAGCGGCTCGCCTTCTTTCTCTCCCTCTCCGCCGGCCTAACTATAAGTCTTCCTCCTTAATAGCTTATCCTCTTAGAATAAGAACAGTCGCTAACTTTAATATAGCCTAGCTACTACTACTACTACTACCGCCTCGCCCTCCTCTACTCCGCGCCGTAAAGGCCTAAAGGGCCTAAGATTATCCGCTCGCTTACCGGTACCGGCGCCTAGCGCCTTCTATAAGAGTATTATACCGTCGCTAGTAACCTAGTAGTATTAGCTACGGCTAGAGGCTCCTCGCTTAGAGAACGATCGTATATGTTATCTAACGTATATCGGCGTATCTACGAGACGAGCGCTAGGGCCCTAGAGGCTACTCTATACTATCTATATCGTATAAAGGGCACTCCGTACCTTAAGTATATATAGTAGGCGTATAAGTAGTATAATAGGTTCGCCTATAGGCTATAGGAAGAATATATATAGTACTTACCGCTTCCGTAAGTACCTAGAGTTATACGAGTAGTTTAGTAGTTTAGTAGAATAAGAATAAGAATAAGATTCGTATATACCTATAAATACTCTAGTTATCTATTATCGTCGTAAAAGTCTAAGTCTACTATCTTAAGCCTATTAATTATTGTTCTCGAGTAGCGTAAGCTAGATAGCGCGTATAAAATAGTCCTCGAGTAAAGTTCCGGGCGTATAGAAATAGTAAGAGAGTAATATTCGATAATAAAGTACATTTTTAGTATCGATAATACTATAAATCCGCTTCTTCGTTTACCTTTACCGACTACTACTCGGTCGACTTCTCCTATATATTACTACCTACTACCTACTACCGTAATTATAGACGACGATCCCGACCTTACTACTATACTCGACGACGTCCTCGAATATATAGGAGACGACGAAGAACTACGCGCTACCTCTAGCCTCCCTCTACCTTCTATGTATAAAGAGCTCTTTAGCGCGCGAGAAACTATACTAGCACCGCCGTTACTACCTACTCCTACTACTAGCCGCCTTCCTCGTCCTACTACTAGCTACCTTCCTCGTCCTACTCTTTATCGCCGTAATATTACTACTATACTAGCCTCCTTCTCCTCCGACCTATTCGCTTTCGACGAAGAAGAAGAAGATACTACGTAGCAGCTATTACTATAACTACAACTATAATTGCCTCCTCCTCCTCGTCGTCGAGCTCTAGCTCCGACCTAATAATAATAATAGTAGTAGTATACTAAGCATATAGAGAATAAGGGATAGGACAATTTAATAGTAGCCGAGTAGCATAGACTCTCGTATATCGCGCGGATTAAGGAGGGATACGGAGAGGTAAGACGGCTACTATATCGTAGGTATACCGCGAGAGAGGCTTATTTTAGAGCTAGTACGAGTTCTTATATAGTATATATATACGAGGCTAGCGAGAGGTTCGAGGGTAGTCGGTATAATGTTACGAAGTACTCGTAATATCGGCTAGGGAGTAAGAAGTGTAAGTAGTTACTAGATTTATAGCTATAGAATCGAGAGAGTATATATACGTATATGTTTAACTCTTTTAGTATAGTTAACTCTTTTAATATAACGCTATATCTATATAAAAATCTATCTCGGTTTTAGTAGTTCGTTATACTAACGTATCGTTATATTAGTATAACGAATTTATACGAATCGGCGAATTAGTAGGAAAACTACTCGGACGTTTTAAATTTCTTAGTCGATTACGAATTCGGATTTAGTATTCGTTATACTAACATATCGTTATATTAGTATAACGAGTAACTATATTAAAAAACGTTATAGTAGAAATCGTAGATAGTTTAAAGATAAAAGTTAAGGTCGAGTAAGTCGAGGACTTAGGAATTATTAGGAAGGATAGAGAGCGTAACATAGTCTATATATAAAATAATAGCGAAATACGTAGGCGGATAGTCCTATAGTACTCCTTCCTATCGTTAGAATCCTACCTACTTATATAATAATAGTTCCGATATTATCGTATTATCTAAACAATCGATATACGACATCGTCTAAACAATCGACACGCGACATTATCTAAATAATCGACATACGATATACGATAGTATTTAGTATACTACTAGTTACTAATCGATACTTATAAACTCGCGATCCGACTAACTAGACTCGAACCTTAAGAAAATTATCGAAACTAGACCTCTATTCTTTACGCCGCTAACCTCTATTCTTTACGCTACTAACCTTATTCTATACGCTACGGTAGGATTATTATATAAGCCCGAAAGTATAGACGAAGGACGAGAGATAAGAGATAGGAGATAAGAGGGACGATAGAACGAGAGGGACGATAGAACGAGACGGACGATAAAATAAGAAGGATAATAGTATAAGACGGACGATAGAATATAAGGACATTATAATTGCTTTTCGCTAGTTAGTCGCCTTCTACTAGTATAATCGTATATAAATCTCCGAAATTAATACTATAAAAGTATAATCTTTAACCTTAATTAGCTATCTCCTCGTCCTCGTTATTATCTACTAGACTAGTACTATGCTTACGAGAAGGACTCTCGAAGTCGCTATCGTCCCCGAACTCGCTCTCGTTTTCTATAGCCTTACGTAGTCTACGAGATATAGTCCGCTTACGCCTACTACGGCGAGGCTAAGCTAAATCGAGAGCATCGCGTACTACCGAGAGAGTAGCTAGATCGATATCTCCTCTACGGCTACGACTACGGCTACGAGCTAGAGTAGAAGGTCCGGTAGCGGTAGATAGTCTAGCTACTATAGATCTAGCATCCTTCTTAGCCGGTAGACTAGATAGATCGTTAGACGGCTAGCTAAAGAACTTCGACTACTTACGCTTAACCTTCTTACTAGTAACGTTTAGGCCCGGTAGACCTAGGGCTAGTAGAGCTAGGCCGAGCGGAGGTAAGGATAGTAGAGGCGGTAGAGGTAAGGATAGTAGAGGCGGAGGAGGCGGTACTTGTCCTACTACTAGTCCTATTACTAGTCCCTTTCCTCGATTTCCGGTAGCCCTATACTACTCGCTATCGTCTTAACTCTACTAGCTTAACTAGTTAGTCGCCGTACGCTTTAAGAGCGAAGTACTCTATATAGACTTACGGAGCTTTCCCTTCTAAGTATTCTTACGCTAGGCTAGAGTCTCGACTAGCTTATCCGCTCGAGTAGCTATAGCGGCGGCTAACGCCTTCTCCTTCTCGCGCTCCTTCTTAGTAGTACGCTCTTCTCGTCTACGCTTAAGCTCGGTACGGTATTTAGTATACTCGGTATATATATCCGGAGCGATCTAGGTAAGCTACTAAGCGAGCTTCGAGACTAAGATCTACTTCTTACGCTCGTTACTACCCTTCTTTAACTAAGTAACGAATAGCTTACCGGTAGTTTCTATAACGTCCTTACGTATTAATACTCCTTTATCGTCCTCTAATACTTCGTACCGGATATAGTCGTATAGGGACTAGATATACTTATCCGGAATAATTAAGTTATATAGTAGTTTAGTAAGGAGATTCTCGAAGTTATATTCCGGTTTAGACGCGAACGATACCTTTACGCGCTTCTCGAAGAAATACTAGATCTTTAGAAGCGCGAACGCCTACTTTATACCTTTAGTCGGAGGTATCTTCTTCTTTAGTACTACTAGAGGCTCGACGTCCTACTCGATTAGCTTTAGCAACTAGGGGTTATAGAATCCGTAGTAATCCTTAACCTATACTAGCTCCGAGTTATATATCTTCTTATAGTCCTCGTAGTACTCGAGCTATATAGCCCGAAAGCATACTAGTACTCGTAGGTATTTACCGTTAATCTTATATCGGATTAGATACGGCGTCTTATCGCGCCTCTCTATCTCGGCCTAAGTCCAGTCCTTGCCTAAGAGGTTTCTACTATTAAACTAAGTAGTAGCGGTAGTTACGCCGGTTATCTTAATGTCCTTATCTCTACGGCGACGTATAACGATCGTATCCTCGTCTAGCTACTAGTCTAGATTAGGACGACCCTCGCCTAGTAGTTCTATATTATATAGGCCGCTTAGTCGAAGAGGTGTAAAAGGCTATTACTATACTAGTACGGTTATACCTCTAGCGTATAGAGTCGGCTTACTATCGTTATTATTATCCCTACTAATGTTCGACTAATACTTAGAATCCTTCGGTACCTACTTAAAGGCGTTATCTAGATACTACGGATAAAACTAGAAGAACTTGCCCTTTAATCCTTAGGCTCGAATAGCGCGACTATACTTCTAGAGAATATCGTTAATGTCCTTCGAAATAGGTATCTTCTACTATACGACCTATAGGATATTACCGACGTTATAGCCGTACGAGAGAGATAGCGTCGAGGCTATAATACGAATTAGCGAGTCTAGCTTCTTATACTCATCGTATCGTACGTCCTTATCGTACTTAGGTATACGGCTAGTATAGAAGTATACTACCTTAGTTACGTCGAGTCGATCCTTACTAGTCTAGCGATACTTCTTCGTATCGTCTACGTAGTCCTTTATTAACTAAACTATACTAGCTAGCTCCGGAATATATAGACGAGATAGTTAATAGATTTACGACTATCTTTAAAGATTAGTCCTTTATCGATATTCTCTAGTATAGCCTCGTTTAGCTCGTTACGGGCGTTCTTTAGTAGGAAGAAGAGTATATTATAGTTACTAAGCGACTACTCGGGGATAGGTACGAGAATTAGGGTAATGTCGGTACGGTCGATACTTATATAGATAATCTTAGTCTAGAATACCTTATCGCCGACATTACGGAAGCTACCTCGTTTAAGGATACTTTCTAGACTAGATAGTAAGATAGTCGTAGATACGTCGAGGGCGACTATCGCGCGGCGGAGTAGGTAGCGGAGGATATATAGCTACGAGAATTCCTTACGGAAGCTATTACCCTATTTAGTAAGAAGGTAAACTTTATTATATACGATTATACCTACGATTATACCGATACGGTTAGCGATCTCGATAACTACCTTACGATACTTATCCGAGGCTAGTATCTTAGGGCTAGTAATAATATAGTCGAACTCGTTCTTCTTAATCCTCTCGAGGAGGTCTAGATATATATAGGTTAGTTAGTAAGGGAAGGTAGAAAGTAAGGGACGATAGAAAGTAAGGGACGATAGTTACTTACCGGGATACTCGCGTATCGTATCGGTAGTAAGTAGGTGTAGTAAGTAGGTAGACCCTTAATAGATTAGAGCCGGTACGCTTTATCGCTAGCTCGATATTAGCCTTCTATTCAATATAGTTAAGGGGAATAATCTAGAGTACTATTAAGCCCGTTAAGAAGTAGTAGCCGTAGTATAGAAGACTCTTACCTACGCCGGTACGTACTATCGTAATTATATCGTATATCGCGAAGATTATCGTATATAATATATTAGTCTAGTATTTAGTCGGCCGGTATCCCTTACTAGAGTAGAACATGTCGATAACTAGAGTTAGGCCTTCTTTAATAATACGATACTAGGTATCTAGCGTATACTTACTCCGACTAGTATCGAACACTAAACGCTAGAGTTCTTCGAGTATTCTATCCTTAATCCTATTATATCGTATCTCGAACTACTACTTCTATCCCTCTAGACTAGTATCTTCTAGTAGCGGTACTACTTTATATATCTACTCTAGTTCTAGACGATTAAACGCTACGAGTAGGACTACTTACCGACGAGTATATTGTCCTTTATTACCTCCTCTTCCGGATTAAGCCTAAGCAAAGCCTCTACTAGTACTAGCTCTACGAGGACGACTATATCTACCGCTACGATTACTACTACTAGGACGGCTACGGCTACGACCTCGACTAGTACTTCCTATATTTCCGCGTCCTCTTCTACTACTTACGCCGGCGCGGCCTCCTCCTTAACTAACTCCTTATACCTTTAGTAGTATAATGTCGGTAATACTATATCGGATATAGACGAGTAGAGTCTTAAACTCTTAATTCGACGCTTCGCGCGTAAGAAAGTACTTTAATTATAAGGAAGCGCTCGAGTTTACTACGAACAATTAATTATTAGCGAAGATTCGAGGCGTAACTCGATTATAGTCTACGTAAGTAAGGATTCCGGTATACCTTCGATCGCGCTAACGGCGTATAAAGAAGCTAGTAGTACTATAGAAAGTAGATAACTTACGCGCGCTATACGCGGAGGTAGAAGGTATTTTGAGGGTATATAGATTATTATAAGGGTATATAGAGTTTTATAAGGGTATATAGAACGAGGGTTTTAGTCGCGTATAGAAATAAGTAGTAGTAATCTAGTAATTTACGTAAAAAAGCGCGCTAGCTTAGTAGTCGGAATAGACGATCGAATTAGATACTAGTATAACTACTTTATAATACTTTATCGATATACGAATTGGACGAGCTTATTTAGCGGATTAAGGAGAGGTAGCGCGTATATTTAGATATATTCGGAGTAGTAGTAGTAGTAATTTATAGAGGGCGTTTAGAAGGCTAAAAGTTACTAGATTTTTAATACCTCCTTATTCTAAAGAAACCTAATATTTAGTCTCTAAGTATTATATTTATAACTATATAAACTACTATATCCGAATCGCCGTCTAATTTCGTAAAAACTATAATTCTAGATTCCTTATAAGATATTACGTTATTTAGTAGTTAATTAGTAAAATATATAGACCTAGTACTAGTAACTAAGAATCGACCGGATCTAGCGTTTTATCGTTAGGCGCTCTACTAGAGAGTTTAAGCTAGCCCTATATATATATAGAGGAAGTAGTAGAGGTAGTAGAAGATAGTTATAGAGGGTAGTAGAAGGAAGGTAATATTAAATCCGGTAATTTTAAATATTATATAGCTTAAAGACTCGGAAGGTAGAGCGTACTAAGAAGGAGGTAGGGCTCTCTCGCTACCGACTAGTTATAGCGACCGTATGTTTTTTAAGGGAATAAATAAGGTCTCGATATTAGAGGCTAGTACCTAAGG